>BOPN01004119.1:0-2500 GCA_017312705.2 Penaeus japonicus | reverse complement strand
TAATTGTTTATAAACAAAGAATTCCCAATGAATTCCGGAAGACAGAATTTCAACCGTGCAACTGCTCTCATCTAACACACACATATATATAAATATATAAATATATGTATTATATATATATATGTGTGTGTGTGTTTGTGCGTGTATGTGTATATATATATATATATATATATATATATATATATATATATATATATATATGTGTGTGTGTGTGTGTGTGTGTGTGTGTGTATATGTGTATATATATATATATATGTATATATATTTATATGTATATATAAATATATAAATATATGCGTGTGTGTTGTGAATATGTTGCAATAATCAATAATATGTGCAGAAATTCACGCGGCTTCTCGGAAGAGGATGCGATGTCTATTAATAGGATAAATGTATGAGAGAAAATACACGCGAAGCGCAAGGGAAGCAAAGGAGATGTTTCCCTGGCACGCGGGTGTGCCATCACGACATAACGAGCCTACGCGACGTTGCAAAGATATATTAATAACCACATGTTAAGGTGCTTTGATGTTATCGCGGGCGTGGCTGACCGCCTGCGCAGGACCAGTCTAAAGGCTGTTTTCCATTTATATCCTCACAATTGGCAAAATACTTCTACACTCACGCACAGCATTTCATCATTATAGCCAACGTGTTCCCGATCGCCCCCGCTCCGTTTGACGTCAGTAGCAATACATCGTACTTACTGTGGTGCCATTAACCGCTGGTGTGCGAAGGCAAGGATGTAGACATTTTAGTGGGGATTATCATGCGAGAGGTTCGAGAAGCGGGGGAATAGTTTGATTGTTATTTAGGTAAGCTTATAATTAAGATGAAATATAGAGGAATAAGTGTAGGCTTAGATAAATATTCATATCAGAATTCAAGGAATGACGATGAGTTGAATTTGGAATGGATTGATTGAGAATTACAATGGATAGCTAAGTTGCACAAAGAAACGGGAGTCGACAACAGTTATTAGCTGGGAAAAAACAATGGATTTGCTACAAGCAAATTATTTAAGATTCTTTAGGTATATGTGTTTCGCCCTGAGATGACGGTATATGATTCAGTGTGTAATAGTATTTTCTGCTACAGTGACAAATTCGTAGTGAATCAGAACTGCAGATTCAAATTGGTCCCAAGTGAACAACTTACGACGGAATATAGTACCAGATCCACTGTCTATCAGTATAAGTAAAACATAACAAACATGTGAACACGATTTTAAATAATAATAATAATAGCAAATTTGAAAAAAGAAATCTCACCGATTCAAGCACGCAGACCACTTAGAGTACTTGCTGTAACAAAACTGCATTTAGGAGACTTAGAATAGTGCTTACGTGGACTTTCACCATGTGCTGCTGCCTGGTCCTTGTGTGACACGCCTATCTGTGAAGATAACGAAACGAACACGTGCATTATTATTATTATGAATAGATAGCGGGTACTTTTGTCTGTGCAATTTTTCATACTCACTTTTCTAAGGCGATAGATCAGGTGAGAACTCGTGATCTCATGGTGCTGACTAATTTTACAGTTATTGCAATCTTTCCAGTATCTATAAGCACTTGCCAAAAACCAATACATTGTGTTTCATAATATAACACACGAAACATCTCCGCTACATATGTGTTCTAATTTTTACCTGTACTCTCACAAGGACTTCCTGCACCACGGTACCCAGCGTCACGGGATAAAGGGAAAGACCCACCTGTAATGTATTGACACGTGTTAGGTACATTACCTTTAATCGGCATGCGTACCACCATTGCATGTTCAACTATATCGTGTGTTTTCAATATTTCGATAGCACTTATATTATGTGAAATAGGGTATGCACATTGATTTCGTACTGTGTGTCATTGCTGTTGTTTAGATGTCTGTGCGGTGTATTATTATGTTGTTTTAGATCTTGCAGTGTTGTGCTGTGCTTCAACCATATAAAGGGCAAAGTATTCTAAACTATATCAATACAAGACGTTGTTCCGTGCAAATACAGTATTTACAACATGCATCAATATCTAAAAGTACTTACAAACTGCAGCAATAGAGGCATGTAGAGATAAAATGAAGAAAGACATTAGAAGAGAAAAAAAAAGCCATTCTGTAAATCAAGGGAACAAAAGAAAATAATGATGATCAGATTTTGCGTGGAAAGTGTGTTTTAGATTTCTAATGAATAAATTGTCGTGTCAGCAAACAGCCAAAGTAAGATGACTCTGCACTAACAACTGGCAAACCAAATTTCTGTTCTTTTCACACAGCATAGCAGTGATGACATAATAATGACGGCTCGCGTGTCAGTAATTTACAGCATCTCTCGTGACGCAAAGGAAGTAATCTATGTATGTATAAAAAAAAAAAAAAACTCGCCCACATAGATACTATTCTTATCCACGGAAAAAAAAATTAGTGATAAAAAAGACATCATGATATCGCATGGGATGTTTGTTGTTCACCTCTCTCTCTCTCTCTCTCTCTCTCTCTCTTTCTC
>BOPN01004118.1:91416-96416 GCA_017312705.2 Penaeus japonicus | reverse complement strand
TCCTCCTCCTCTTCCCCCTTCTCCTCCATCTCCCTTTCCTCCCTATACTCCTCCTCCTCTTCCCCCTCCTCCTCCATCTCCCTTTCCTCCCTATACTCCTCCTCCTCTTCCCCCTTCTCCTCCATCTCCCTTTCCTCCCTATATTCCTCCTCCTCTTCCCCCTTCTCCTCCATCTCCCTTTCCTCCCTATACCTCTCCTCCTCTTCCCCCTTCTCCTCCATCTCCCTCTACTCCTCCTCTTCCCCCCTTCTCCTCCATCTCCCCTTTCCTCCCCTATACTCCTCCTCCTCTTCCCCCTCCTCCTCCATCTCCCTTTCCTCCCTATACTCCTCCTCCTCTTCCCCCTTCTCCTCCATCTCCCTTTCCTCCCTATATTCCTCCTCCTCTTCCCCCTTCTCCTCCATCTCCCTTTCCTCCCTATACTCCTCCTCCTCTTCCCCCTCCTCCTCCATCTCCCTTTCCTCCCTATACTCCTCCTCCTCTTCCCCCTTCTCCTCCATCTCCCTTTCCTCCCTATATTCCTCCTCCTCTTCCCCCTCCTCCTCCATCTCCCTTTCCTCCCTATACTCCTCCTCCTCTTCCCCCTCCTCCTCCATCTCCCTTTCCTCCCTATACTCCTCCTCCTCTTCCCCCTCCTCCTCCATCTCCCTTTCCTCCCTATACTCCTCCTCCTCTTCCCCCTTCTCCTCCATCTCCCTTTCCTCCCTATCCTCCTCCTCCTCTTCCCCCTCCTCCTCCATCTCCCCTTCCTCCCTATATTCCTCCTCCTCCTCTTCCCCTCCCTCCTCCATCTCCCTTTCCTCCCTATATTCCTCCTCCTCTTCCCCCTTCTCCTCCATCTCCCTTTCCTCCCTATATTCCTCCTCCTCTTCCCCCTCCTCCTCCATCTCCCTTTCCTCCCTATACTCCTCCTCCTCTTCCCCCTCCTCCTCCATCTCCCTTTCCTCCCTATATTCCTCCTCCTCTTCCCCCTCCTCCTCCATCTCCCTTTCCTCCCTATATTCCTCCTCCTCTTCCCCCTTCTCCTCCATCTCCCTTTCCTCCCTATATTCCTCCTCCTCTTCCCCCCTTCTCCATCTCCCTTTCCTCCCTATATTCCTCCTCCTCTTCCCCCTCCTCCTCCATCTCCCTTTCCTCCCTATACTCCTCCTCCTCTTCCCCCTTCTCCTCCATCTCCCTTTCCTCCTTATATTCCTCCTCCTCTTCCCCTCCCCTCCTCCATCTCCCTTTCCTCCCTATACTCCTCCTCCTCCTCTTCCCCCTCCTCCTCCATCTCCCTTCCTCCCTATACTCCTACTCCTCTTCCCCTTCTCCTCCATCTCCCCTTCCTCCTTTTCCTCCTCCTCCTCCTCCTCCTCCATCTCCCTTTCCTCCCTATACTCCTCCTCCTCTTCCCCCTTCTCCTCCATCTCCCTTTCCTCCCTATACTCCTCCTCCTCTTCCCCCTCCTCCTCCATCTCCCTTTCCTCCCTATACTCCCTCCTCCTCTGCCTCCCCCCTCCTCCTCCATCTCCCCTTTCCTCCCTATACTCCTCCTCCCTCTTCCCCTTCTCCTCCATCTCCCTTTCCTCCCTATACTCCTCCTCCTCTTCCCCCTCCTCCTCCATCTCCCTTTCCTCCCTATACTCCTCCTCCTCTTCCCCCTTCTCCTCCATCTCCCTCTACTCCTCCTCTTCCCCCTTCTCCTCCATCTCCCTTTCCTCCCTATACTCCTCCTCCTCTTCCCCCTCCTCCTCCATCTCCCTTTCCTCCCTATACTCCTCCTCCTCTTCCCCCTTCTCCTCCATCTCCCTTTCCTCCCTATACTCCTCCCCCTCCTCTTCCCATCTCCCTTTCCTCCCTATATTCCTCCTCCTCTTCCCCCTTCTCCTCCATCTCCCTTTCCTCCCTATATTCCTCCTCCTCTTCCCCCTTCTCCTCCATCTCCCTTTCCTCCCTATACTCCTCCTCCTCTTCCCCCTTCTCCTCCATCTCCCTCTACTCCTCCTCTTCCCCCTTCTCCTCCATCTCCCTTTCCTCCCTATACTCCTCCTCCTCTTCCCCCTCCTCCTCCATCTCCCTTTCCTCCCTATACTCCTCCTCCTCTTCCCCCTTCTCCTCCATCTCCCTTTCCTCCCTATATTCCTCCTCCTCTTCCCCCTTCTCCTCCATCTCCCTTTCCTCCCTATACTCCTCCTCCTCTTCCCCCTCCTCCTCCATCTCCCTTTCCTCCCTATACTCCTCCTCCTCTTCCCCCTTCTCCTCCATCTCCCTTTCCTCCCTATATTCCTCCTCCTCTTCCCCCTCCTCCTCCATCTCCTTCCTCCCTATCCTCCTCCTCCTCTTCCCCCTCCTCCTCCATCTCCCTTTCCTCCCTATATTCCTCCTCCTCTTCCCCCTCCTCCTCCATCTCCCTTTCCTCCCTATACTCCTCCTCCTCTTCCCCCTCCTCCTCCATCTCCCCCCTTTCCTCCTATACTCCTACTCCTCTTCCCCCTTCTCCCTCCATCTCCCTTTCTTCCTCCTTATATTCCTCCTCCTTCCCCTCCTCCTCCATCTCCCTTTCCTCCCTATACTCCTCCTCCTCTTCCCCTTCTCCCTCCATCTCCCTTTCCTCCCTATACTCCTCCTCCTCTTCCCCCTCCTCCTCCATCTCCCTTTCCTCCCTATACTCCTCCTCCTCTTCCCCCTCCTCCTCCATCTCCCTTTCCTCCCTATACTCCTCCTCCTCTTCCCCCTTCTCCTCCATCTCCCTTTCCTCCCTATACTCCTCCTCCTCTTCCCCCTTCTCCTCCATCTCCCTTTCCTCCCTATACTCCTCCTCCTCTTCCCCCTTCTCCTCCATCTCCCTCTACTCCTCCTCTTCCCCCTTCTCCTCCATCTCCCTTTCCTCCCTATACTCCTCCTCCTCTTCCCCCTCCTCCTCCATCTCCCTTTCCTCCCTATACTCCTCCTCCTCTTCCCCCTTCTCCTCCATCTCCCTTTCCTCCCTATACTCCTCCTCCTCTTCCCCCCCTCCTCCTCCATCTCCCTTCCTCCCTATATACTCCTCCTCCTCTTCCCCCTTCTCCTCCATCTCCCTTTCCTCCCTATATTCCTCCTCCTCTTCCCCCTTCTCCTCCATCTCCCTTTCCTCCCTATACTCCTCCTCCTCTTCCCCCTTCTCCTCCATCTCCCTCTACTCCTCCTCTTCCCCTTCTCCTCCACTTCCCTTTTCCTCCCTATACTCCTCCTCCTCTTCCCCCTCCTCCTCCATCTCCCTTTCCTCCCTATACTCCTCCTCCTCTTCCCCCTCCTCCTCCATCTCCCTTTCCTCCCTATATTCCTCCTCCTCTTCCCCCTTCTCCTCCATCTCCCTTTCCTCCCTATACTCCTCCTCCTCCTTTTCCCCTCCCTCCCTCCATCTCCCTTTCCTCCCTATACTCCTCCTCCTCTTCCCCCTTCTCCTCCATCTCCCTTTCCTCCCTATATTCCTCCTCCTCTTCCCCCTCCTCCTCCATCTCCCTTTCCTCCCTATACTCCTCCTCCTCTTCCCCCTCCTCCTCCATCTCCCTTCCTCCCTCCTCATCCTCCTCCTCCTCTTCCCCCTCCTCCTCCTCCATCTCCCTTTCCTCCCTATACCTCCCTCCCCTCTTCCCCCTTCTCCTCCATCTCCCTTTCCTCCCTATATTCCTCCTCCTCTTCCCCCTCCTCCTCCATCTCCCTTTCCTCCCTATATTCCTCCTCCTCTTCCCCCTCCTCCTCCATCTCCCTTTCCTCCCTATATTCCTCCTCCTCTTCCCCCTTCTCCTCCATCTCCCCTTTCCTCCCCTATATTCCTCCTCCTCTTCCCCCTCCTCCTCCATCTCCCTTTCCTCCCTATACTCCTCCTCCTCTTCCCCCTCCTCCTCCATCTCCCTTTCCTCCCTATATTCCTCCTCCTCTTCCCCCTCCTCCTCCATCTCCCTTTCCTCCCTATATTCCTCCTCCTCTTCCCCCCTTCTCCTCCATCTCCCTTTCCTCCCACACACTCCTCCTCCTCTTCCCCCTTCTCCTCCATCTCCCTTTCCTCCCTATATTCCTCCTCCTCTTCCCCCTCCTCCTCCATCTCCCTTTCCTCCCTATACTCCTCCTCCTCTTCCCCCTTCTCCTCCATCTCCCTTTCCTCCTTATATTCCTCCTCCTCTTCCCCCTCCTCCTCCATCTCCCTTTCCTCCCTATACTCCTCCTCCTCCCCTCCTCCTCCATCTCCCTTCCTCCCTATACTCCTACCTCCTCTCCTCCATCCCCTTTCCTCCTTATATTCCTCCTCCCTCTTCCCCTTCTCCTCCATCTCCCTTTCCTCCCTATACTCCTCCTCCTCTTCCCCCTTCTCCTCCATCTCCCTTTCCTCCCTATACTCCTCCTCCTCTTCCCCCTCCTCCTCCATCTCCCTTTCCTCCCTATACTCCTCCTCCTCTTCCCCCTTCTCCTCCATCTCCCTTTCCTCCCTATATTCCTCCTCTTCCCCCTTCTCCTCCATCTCCTCTTTCCTCCCTATACTTCTCCTCCTCTTCCCCCTTCTCCTCCATCTCCCTCTACTCCCTCCTCTTCCCTTCTCCTCCATCTCCCCTTTCCTCCTATACTCCTCCTCCTCTTCCCCCTCCTCCTCCATCTCCCTTTCCTCCCTATACTCCTCCTCCTCTTCCCCCTTCTCCTCCATCTCCCTTTCCTCCCTATATTCCTCCTCCTCTTCCCCCTTCTCCTCCATCTCCTTCTCCCTATGCTCCTCCTCCTCTTCCCCCTCCTCCTCCATCTCCCTTTCCTCCCTATACTCCTCCTCCTCTTCCCCCTTCTCCTCCATCTCCCTTTCCTCCCTATATTCCTCCTCCTCTTCCCCCTCCTCCTCCATCTCCCTTTCCTCCCTATACTCCTCCTCCTCTTCCCCCTCCTCCTCCATCTCCCTTTCCTCCCTATATTCCTCCTCCTCTTCCCCCTCCTCCTCCATCTCCCTTTCCTCCCTATACTCCTCCTCCTCTTCCCCCTTCTCCTCCATCTCCCTT
>BOPN01004118.1:58916-61416 GCA_017312705.2 Penaeus japonicus | reverse complement strand
CAACCATACACAATACTTACACGTGAGCTAAGCCCCCAGTCGTCACTCCAGAAAGACAAACCAGCAGAGAAAACTCGACATGAATGACGAGGAAAACGTTTAACATCCGATTCACGACAGAAGGTCTCCATTACAGGAAACAGTGACGAGGTGGGTCTCAATGGGTGATTATTCCATAGTAACTAGGTTATCGCTCAATTCCAGCTGACGAGGCAACAATTCCCCGGGAATTATATTTGTTGCTACATGGTGATGGGCATCAGAGTGTGGTGGGGTGGTGGGGGTGGGGGGGGGGTGCGTTGGAAAGGATGAGGGGTAAAGAGGGGGAGAGATGAGGGAAACGAGGAGAGGGAGCTGTGGTAGGGAAGAAGGTTGGGTAAGATGAACGGTATGTGATTACTGAATGTGCATGTGTGTGTGGATTATATATGCATAATACCCATGCATCCATATATCATACTTTTACATATAAAGTATATAGTGTTTTTTTTTACATTATTATCACTATCACTATTATCATTATTATTGTTCTCATAATTATCACTTTCATTATTAGCATTCTCAGCATAATCATAATGATTATTATCATCATAATCATAATTATTATTGTCATCATAATCATAATGATTATTATCATCTTTATAACTATCGTTATCATTATCATCATTAATATTTTCCTCATTATTTGTATCATGTACTATTATCTTTACTATTATCATTATTGCTATCATTATTATCATTATCATGACAGTTATTATTTTTACCATCATTTTTGTCATAGTCATCAATATTATCATGAATTCTATTATCATTATAGGCATCATTGATATTGATATTATCATTATTTTTTATCATTACTATTATCATTATTATCATTATCATTATTACAATCATTATGGTCACTGTTATCCCTACTATCATTATCATAATTATTTCCATTATTTCTATTATACTAATACTCAACATCATTAAAATCATTATCATTACTGATGATACTGCTACCACTACTATTATCATCATTATTATTATTACCATTAATATAATTACTATCATCATCATTGATATCATGATTTTCTTTATAATCATCACTATTGTAATCCTCATCAATGTCATTATCATTTCAGCATTATCCTTTTTATTACTTGCAATGTTATTAACCTTGTTATCTTTGTTATCATTATCATTATTGTTATCAATAATACTTATATCTTCATTTTTATAATCATTGTCACTCTAATCATGATTAGTATCATCATTGTTATCATTATCATCATTGCATTGTCATTGTCCTTATTACTATTATCGCATTTTTTTCCTGTCATTTCTATTTATCATTACTATAACTTTGATCATCATATTATCATTATCTCATCATTATCACCGTTATTATTACCGCTATTCATTATAATTATTACTATAATTTCATCATAACCGTTACTTTATCATTATCAGTATTATCATCATTGCCGTGGGTATAACTATTCTTATCTTCAGTATCATTATCATTATGCTTATTAATATCATAATTGCTATAATTATTGATTCCCATTTTATCTATGTTATTATTGTAACTGATATCATCATTATCATCATCGTTATTATCATCATCATTGTCCCCATCATAATTATCATAATAACTATCAAAATGATCATTATACATTTATCATTATTATCATTTTCATTGTCAATGTCTTGTGCTTATCAACATAATTGTTGTTAATTAAATTCTTATCAAAACCTCTGCCCTTTAATTATCCACGAACTAGTATGCAAATCCTGGAATCTTCCTCTGCAATATTTCTTGCAGAATCAGATCAAGTGCACAATTCCTCTTGCAGCAAGAGAAATAAACCGGTAGGAGGATTTCGGATTATTTTCTTGCAAGGCGTATGCAATATTCCAAAGCCATATTTTTCAAAGGGGATTCGGCACACTCTATTCAGGGCATATATGCTGTCTAGGTGTTTTCTTTTTCCTTTTATTCACATGTGCGTGTGTGTGTTTGTGTGTGTGTGTTTGTGTGTGTGTGTTTGTGTGTGTGTGTGTGTTTGTGTGTGTGTGTGTGTGTGTGTGTGTTTGTGTGTGTGTGTGTGTTTGTGTGTGTGTGTGTGTGTTTGTGTGTGTGTGTGTGTGTGTGTGTGTGCATGTGTGTGTATGTTTCTGAGTTTTCCATGCATTTACCTATGTGCATATATATACAAAGCAATGAATTTAATGTACCTTGTAACGACATATAACCCTCTTTGCTCTTATCGGAAGCCATTGGCTAAGCTCTATTCATGAGGCCAAACGAAGTGAGGTTCGGAGAAGCACGCCAGCAGCACCATCGACAAAAACAACACTAACAACATCATCCACAGCCGTATTGTGTTTTCCAAGAACTAGCATCGTGGACCGTGACAGGAATCACTACGCCTGAGCTCTGCTGGCAAAGCAACATGACTGACTCGGAAAAGAATATAGAGCAGAAAGCTGGATTGTAGGTCGTATACTGCGAAAA
>BOPN01004117.1:105000-106100 GCA_017312705.2 Penaeus japonicus | reverse complement strand
TGTGTGTGTGTGTGAGAGAGAGAGAGAGAGAGAATATGTGTGTGAGAGAGAGAGAGAGAGAATATAGGTGTGTGAGAGAGAGGAGAGAGTATGTGTGTGTGTGAGAGAGATAGAGAGAGAGAGAGAGTATAAGTGTGTGTGTGGGAGAGAGTGAGAGTGTGTGAGTAACAGAGAGAGAGAGAATTTTGAATTAAAGAGATATATGAGAGGGCAATCAAGAGAAAGAGAAGAGACAGGGACGCAGAAAAAAACAGAGAGAACAAGATACAGAATTAGAGAAAGGGAAGGCAAGTAGAGAGATGACAACGAAGGTTAAAAAGAGAGAAAGGCCGTGACGTAGAGAAATGAAATGAGAGAGAAGAGAGATAAAGAAATAAGAAGAGAGAGAGAAAAGGAGAGAGAGAGAGAGAGAGAGAGAGAGAGAGAGAGAGAGAGAGAGAGAGAGAGAGAGAGAGAAGAGAGAAAAGTAAAAGGTAAAACAAAGAGGAGAAAGAAGCCGAAATTATGTAAGTGCACATGAGTGAGAGAAGGAAAAACGAAGAAGTTAACAAATGGAACTGAAAAAATAATGTTTACATAAAAAACAGAGGAATAAGAGAAAGATGCGATTTACTGAATATAAACTGAATAGATAAAACGGTAGGAAGAATTGAGAAAAGATGAAGAAAGTACTGAACAAAATGAGAAAAAGAGAAGAGAGAGACTCCTCGCCCACAGTCCAGACCAAACATATAATAATAACTAGTTTGCTCAAAATGTGGAGAAACGTAACTAAAGTCCGCAAGATGCACTGTGTCATTGCAAGCCGTGGGTGTGCAATTGGAGCGTCACGATGCACGTCGAAGGTATTATTGTGCAAGGGTAGAAATTTAATTCTAATTAAAGATTATCTTAAGTGAAGGTCACATTCACACCTGGGTATATTTGAGAGCTTGCTGTGCGTGTGTCTTGAATTTCATTTTAATGATTTACAAGTTTCTTTGTTGTTCTTTTTTCTTGATAAACGCTCTTAAAGATGTAAGTATTTTCCCTGTCGCTTGAAGACAAATGTAAGATATCCTATGCGGAGTAGTAAATCTAATCTCGTATCGAACAGTAGG
>BOPN01004117.1:40000-45000 GCA_017312705.2 Penaeus japonicus | reverse complement strand
GAAATAACAGAAACAACAACAACTATAACAATGATAATGATGATAATGATGATAACGATGGTACTGATGATAAGAACAATAACAATGACAATCTATAATGATTAAAAGAAAAATAAAACTATGATAATATTACCTATGATATCAATCAAATATCAATAACAAAGATAATATCAATAAAGATATTAGCAATAAGAATGAGAATACCAACAGAAATAATGATGATAAAAACGGAAATGCCAGACTCAACACCAACGTAGATCCCCGGGTGCGCCTCCCGTGCTCGGAGGTGAGGCGGTTCCCTTGAGGGGCTTTGCAACGCCACCGCCGCCCTCGCCTCACTGGACGCCCTTCCTGATCATGTGGGTGGTGATGGTGATGGTGAAGATGATAGTGAGGGGTGGAGATGATCGGGATGGCTAGTGTGAGTTTGATGATAGTGGTGATAATGAAGATGATGGCGAGAACGGTTATGATTGTCGGAAACATTATTTATTGTGATACTCTTAATGATAATGATAGTGATGATGATAATAAAGATGATGAAAGTAATGATAACAATGATTATAATGATAATGATAAGAATAAGAAAAACAGTGATGTTGATGATGATAATAAGGATAAGTATGATGATAACAATAAAAGGAAAAACAAGAACAACAATGCTAATAAAAGTAATGATAATAACCATGAAAACGATAACAGTAATGATAACGATGATGATAAGAAGGAAAACATTAATGATGGTAATAGTAATAAGAAAAATGAAAATAATAAAGAGGAAATATAATCCGTACCACCTCATACCCATGAGGCTTGGCACAGTGGCCGACCTCCTCATCATTATGCAGGAAACGTTTTGCCACACAGAATCTGTCAGTCACACCTCTCACTTCACAATGTCTATCAATCATTCACGTCACCTTCGTATGTCATTTTTATCGCGTGTTTCCTTCTTCTTAGTCCATTTATCTTTCTTTCTTTTTTTTCTTCCTTTTTTTTTGTCTTATCCTGACTTCTATTCCTTTATTTTTTATTATTATCTTCTTCTTTTTTGTGTCAAATGTTAGCGTAGTGTGATTCATTTTTGGCATCTGCTCTGTATTTAGCTCAATATTCTAGAATAATTTGCTAAGATTCTTACTTCATTCTTAAGAAATCAAAGACCCGAATATAAATTATATAAGAAAGGGTATATACGATTGGCGTGATGGAGGAGAAAGAGGAGGTGGAGGAGGGAGAGGAGGTGGAGGAGGGAGAGGAGGTGGAGGAGGGAGAGGAGGTGGAGGAGGGAGAGGAGGTGGAGGAGGGAGAGGAGGTGGAGGAGGGAGAGGAGGTGGAGGAGGGAGAGGAGGTGGAGGAGGGAGAGGAGTTGGAGGAGGGAGAGGAGGTGGAGGAGGGAGAGGAGATGGAGGAGGGAGAGGAGGTGGAGGAGGAAGAGGAGGCGGAGGAGGGAGAGGAGGTGGAGGAGGGGAGAGGGAGGTGGAGAGGGAGACAGGAGGGTGGAGGAGGGAGAGAGGAGGGAGGGGTGAGGGAGAGGGAGAGGGAGAGAGAGAGAGAGAGAGGTGGAGGGAGAGAGGGGGAGAGGTGGGAAGAGGAGAGAGAGGGAGGTGAGGGAGAGAGGGAGAGGAGGAGGAGGGAGAGAGAGGTGTGAGGGAGAGGATGAGAGAGGGGTGGGAGGAGGGAGAGAGGGAGAGAGATGAGGAGGAGAGAGAGGCAGGAGGAGGGAGAGGGAGGTGTGGGAGGGAGAGAGAGAGAGGGATTATTATTATTACTATTGTTATTATTATTATCATTATTATTATTATTATCATTATTATTATCATTATTATTATTACTACTACTATTATTATCATTACTACTATCATTACTACTACGCCATTAATACTACTTTACTATCATTATTATTATTACTACGCCATTATTACATTACGCCAACATACACACACACTACTTACGATGATGACATGATGCTATTATTTACGATATAAAGATATTATGATGGCTTACATGATGCGAAAACATATTATTATTTACTATTTACTATTACTACTACTAATATCACTTACTACTAATATTACTATTATTACGCGACGATGCCGTTTATTATTATTTATCAGCCCACATTACTAATAATACTACGCCACACGCCCATCAATACTACTACTCTCAATAACACGCCACTACTTACGCCACATTACCTACCATTACGAACCATTTGCGTAAGGGCCGAGGCGCCTGGGGGCTGATTTTCTCCCCATGGAATGCAGAGTGGTCGATCAGCTGCAATCTCCGGGTTCGTAATTGTCTCGTCGCTTCATCTGTCTCTTTCCTCATTTTTTCTTTCTTTCTATCTTTCCCTTCATCCCTCCCTTCATCTCTGTCTACATGTCTGTATGTTGGTCTGTCTGTCTGATAGTCGTTTTGCCTGTCTATCTGTTTCCGTTTGTCTGCCAGTCTAGTTGTCTCTCTACCTATCTCTGTCTGTCAGTCTATCTTTCAGATTGTCTGTCTTTCAGTCTTTCATTCTATCTGTCTTTCTCTCTCTCTCTCTCTCTCTCTCTCTCTCTCTCTCTCTCTCTCTCTTTCTCTCTCTCTTTACATATTTATTTGATATATATTAAACTCGCTAAATATGGTTCACAAATATTTATTAATAATTTCCGTCCAAATACTGTCTCCTCAAAATTGTCTAGGTATAACTATCTACTCCAACTGTATATTAAAGCAAGAAATTAAAATGGAGATATCACAAATATGTACGATTAGGTTGCCTTCAATTCACCAGTGAAAATCACCCATTAAACTGATGCTATTGGCTGAATATCTAATCAGCCTTGCCCCGATGTATGAGTGATTAGACCCATTATCAATAAGTCAAATGCGAGCCACTTTCTTAACTGCCTTGCTTATTATTGCATGTGTTGCCTGATTCCGTGTGCAAAATGCATGATTATACGCCCTCTTAATCAGCTTAAGTGTGCTTTAAATAATGTTTGATAAAAATCGGAGTATGCTTGATACCGATGAAATATTGCAGTTTAGAGTCAAGGGATGTACTCTAACTGTGCAACATTTTGTTTACTTGTGATGCAATGGAGATATTGCTGTGTAATAGGCATTAGATGTGCATTTATGTAATGAATGGATATGCTTAGTTGTATCTAGTCATACACTGCATAAGATATTATATCCTTTATTAACTGCTTTTATTGGGTCCGAAGGATGGTAATGAAGAACGAGGAGAAGGGGAAGATGAAGGATAAGAGGAATAAGGAGGAGGAGGAGGAGGAGGCGAAGAAAAAGAAAGAGAAAAGGAAAACGATGAAGAAGGAAATGAGGGGCAATGTCAACATCGTAGATGAAAGAAAAGGAAGAACACGGGGAGAAGAGGAGAAAAAAGGAGAAGAATCATATGAAAAAAGGACGGCGACGATAACAACAGCAAAAACGACAATAATGGTAACAATCAACAACAAACAGAAATAGCAGTAAAAGAAACCAATATTGATACTCACAACTGCGTCACACTTATCCAAAGTACACAACTTCGCCTTAATAAGAGAACATGTTTCTTCTGCCACACAATTCTTCCCTCGTAACCCAAAACACGCGCAAAAAAAAGACACAAAAAATACATGGACAACACCAAAATAAACAAGATCAATAAAAAACACCAACACACACACAAAAAAGGTACCATCCCCTACAGCATTAGAATTAATCGCTAACACAAATATCTTTCGCTTCTTTACTTTCCCCATATAATGTTTACGAGGTGCAGTCGGTCTCATTAGCGGACGAGAGCAACTTCCCAAACGGAGAAGGTCATGCGGGCTCGAGACCTTAACCTCTCTTTGGCGTGTTTGTTTTGAATTAGATCTGGCGAGAGATGATGACATCTAGGAAATGCTTGGTGCAAAGGCGGAAATGAGCTGCGTTTGACAAGCATACGGATACATGGACATTCAGGTATACATTAGCATGCAGACTCAGCGGCAAAAACGATTTTTCACATACAAACACACTCACACATATATTATCTAACATACACAAACATGTATATCATAATAATTCATAGGTATATCATAATAATTAATCGGCCATCACAAATATGAAAAGAAAGAATTTAAAAAGTAGCGGACGAAGAGGATGAATCAAGAAAGAGACGAAAACAAATGAAAAAAGATAATGACAACGATGATAAAAAGCAAAAGTAAAGCCTCGGCGCTTGTTGGGAACGATGTATCTAATTAGTTCCTATATTACTCCACTTACATCAGATAGTTATAATGGGAAGCTTGATGGATATTCCGAGAGAATACAAATGTAATCAACAGACCAGTCTACGAAGAACAATTATATATTTGATTACAATTTATACATTAATAATATAGGCGCTCTCTTTCGGCACTAAATATGCAATTTTACGGTCTCCAGGTACGTGCGCTCTTGGGCCGGCAGATTCGCTTTGCTCTTTTCGTGTGTTTGTTGTACCTCTTTCGCTCTTCTTTATCTGTCTGTCTGTCTGTCTCGTTATCTTTCTATCGGTCTGCTTCTTCATCTGGCTCTCTGCCTGTCCGTCTTTTATTCACTCTCACTTTCTCTCACTCTTTCTCTGTCTCTCTTTCTTTTCTTTTCTCTCTCTCTCTCTCACTCTTTCTCTGTCTCTCTTTCTTTTCTTTTCTCTCTCTCTCTCTCTCTCTCTCTCTCTCTCTCTCTCTCTCTCTCTCTCTCTCTCTCTCTCTCTCTCTCTCTCTCTCTCTCTCTCTCTCTCTCTCTCTCTCTCTCTCTCTCTCTCTCTCTCTCTCTCTCTCTCTCTCTCTCTCTCTCTCTCTCTCTCTCTCTCTCTCTCTCTCTCTCTCTCTCTCTCTCTCTCTCTCTCTCTCTCTCTACTTATTTCTCTCTCTTTATACATACATACATGCATACATATATATATATATATATATATATATATATATATATATATATATATATATATATATATATATATATATATA
>BOPN01004117.1:20000-25000 GCA_017312705.2 Penaeus japonicus | reverse complement strand
TTTATTATTGTTCTTGCACTTTTCTTATTCACTAAGGATTTGTTAGAATATGAAATATCGTATATAATGAGATACGGAACTGTTAGGTGGAAGCGGGTGGTGGAGGAGGTGCTATGGAGGGTGTGGAGTATCAACATTTTAATTAGAAATACTTGCATCTTTTTTTTCTTTTTTCAATCAGCAGGTGTGCAGGTAGTGCCCTTGCCCCCTGAGGTATGAAACTTTATTGCGCTTTTCTGGTAAACGGATCCGACAGTTGTTAAGCCTTTTATTTTGTCCATTACTTCTCTCTCTCTCTCTCTATCTATCTCTCTTTCCCTCTTTCTCTCTTTCTCTCTCTCCCCCTCCCCCCCCCTCTCTCTCTCTCTTTCTCTTTCTCTCTCTTTCTCTCTCTCTAACTCTCTCTCTCTCTCCTCTCTCCTCTCTCTCTCTCTCTCTCTCTCTCTCTCTCTCTCTCTCTCTCTCTCTCTCTCTCTCTCTCTCTCTCTCTCTCTCTCTCTCTCTCTCTCTCTCTCTCTCTCTCTAACTCCTCTCATTCTATCATATCTCTATCTATCTATCTATCTGTCTCTCTCTCTCTGTATATATATATGTAAGTATGTATGCATGTATGCATGTTTGTGACTGTGCTGTTTCTTTCCGCGTACATGCCTCCCCCCCCCTTCTCCCAAGTCAC
Source organism: Penaeus japonicus (assembly GCA_017312705.2). Taxonomy (NCBI): domain Eukaryota; kingdom Metazoa; phylum Arthropoda; class Malacostraca; order Decapoda; family Penaeidae; genus Penaeus; species Penaeus japonicus. The sequence continues at coordinate 24,324 of BOPN01004117.1, read as the reverse complement.
AATGTTACTTTCGTGGGTGTCAAACGTACCCTGTTCACCCAATGGGCATGTTTATTCAGATTACAATATCTTCGTAACGAGGGCGTGGTTAGTAGTCACTAGACTTATTATTATAATAAGATTGGCAGTTAATTAAGTTCGTTAATGAATTCTATTTAATTGGCCTTACCCTTTGACTTTCGTTTAGATATGTAAATGTTTTCACTCAGTGGGTCACACGGATCTGTTTTCAGTTTGGTTGCGGGAAGCACCTTTTGAATTTTGAACATCGAAATTCGTAGTCAGTGCAAGTGTATATAAGTATTTATGTATGTATGTATGGATCTATGTATGAATGTATGTATGTGTTGGTGTGTGTTTATGTGTGTGCGTGTGTATACAACAGAAAATGGCACAGCTTGAGCGTTTCCCAGTCAGTTATACCGCACCACTTTAACCATCTGGTGACCGATAAATGAATCGTAACGTTACCGATGTCACTGCAGAAATAGGAATACAATCATATATGAATAACCTTTTGGTTACTTTCTCGTTTTTGTGATCCCCTTTTTAGTTGTTTCAGTCATTCCTTGAATACCTCTGTCAATATTAGTTTTAAGAAAAGATCCCAGTAATAAAACCAAGGACATTCTGAAGTTCACGGAAGTTCAAGCATGACAAGCCGCTCTACCGTCTGGACAGGTAGTAGTTTCCATGGTCACTGCCATTCCAACTTATTCAAAACAATAAGGTATACTGAATTTCGCAATGTTGAAACCTTTCATTTCATAAATCTTTCATCCATAATTACAAAATGCCATGCAATAGTAGCGTTGTATTTCCAATCGGTATTACATCATTCCCAATGTAAGAGTGAAAAAAAACTAACTAAACGAGTGTTTCGGGCTTGTAACAAACACAAAGTCCGCGAATAGTTAATGTCCAATTAAGCTTTGTCATGACTGGTTAATATTCGTGAACGAATATTAATTTCAACCATGTATTCCGTTCTCTGCAGAGGTTCAGAAGAGAGGACCAACATATTTAAGCATGCATGTATACTTATGTATGTATCTATGTATGTTTGTCTATGCATGTATGCTGAATGTAATGTATGGTTGTTTATATGTATCATGAATGTAACGTATGGGTGTTTGTGTGTAATGTGAATGTAATGTATTTAGATATGCATATTTTACTGTATATTTTTTACATTTTACAATAAAACTTGCTGCTCAATAATTTGTTCTTTAAAGTTTTAGAACATTTGTCACGTGTCTTTCTCTATATAGCCATAGGTGTGAGATGAAGGTAAAACCAAAAGATCAAAATGCCTTTATTCATTGGGAAGTCAGAGATATGTTATGGCGCTACGGGTTTTAGATGTCCGAGTCTTAGCACTAAGAATTGCAAAGAAATTTGTATTTTCTTTTATACATTTTATCTATTTCTTTATATTTCTATTCATTCCATGTAGTGTTGTGCCTTATTGTATCAATCTCTCATTCCGATACATATCAATATAAAGACAAAATACTGCAAAATGATAGTATTTTACGAAAGAGGAAGAGAGAGAGAGAGAGAGAGAGAGAGAGAGAGAGAGAGAGAGAGAGAGAGAGAGAGAGAGCAGAGAGAAAGTGAGAGAGAAAGAGAGAGAAAGGAAGAGAAAAAGAAAGAGAGAAAATGATTGAGAGAGAGTGTGTATGTGTAAGCCACTCAATGCCGCTAGTTGCAATCCTCTAGCTGTCAGCGGTTGTGATCCACTAGCTTCGCCCGTTGTACGCGGTGGATAAGATAGATAGACAGTCATGTGTCATGGTCTTTATTGGTGGACTCTGTAATACACTTGACTCCGGCCAAAGGTCGATGTCAGAGCTGTTCGGTTTGCTTGTTCTTCTCTCTCTCTGTCCCTTGTCTCTCTGAGTCTGATGGTTCCCACTGTCTGTCCTGGTTTATACACGCCTCTTGGGTGACTTTCTATGCCATAGGGCTTCTGCAACCAAACACAGTTGCTGGAGCAGCTGCAGGTAGCAGGAAGTGTCAGGTCAAGACTGACTAAAATCACATAACAATGAATCATATTTTAAAGAATAATCAGTGTCTTAGGTCCCATGATATGGAATATCAGTGCCTTACAGAGAGAGAGGGGGACAAACAGACAGACAAATAGATAGACAGACAGACAGACAGAGAGGAAGGAAGGAAGTGAGCGAGAGAGAGAGAGAGAGAGAGAGAGAGAGAGAGAGAGAGACAGACAGAAACAGAGAAAGGAAAGAAGCGAGCGAGCGAGCGAGAGAGATAGATAGAAAGATAGACTGAGAGAGAGAGAAAGAGAGAGAGGGGGGGGGGGAGGGAGCGAAAGGAAGAATGCGAGCGAGAGAGAAAGAGAGAGAGAGAGAAGATGGAAGCGAGCGAGAGATAGATAGATAGAGAGAGAGAGAGAGAGAGAGAGAGAGAGAGAAAGAGAAAGAGAGAAAAAATGGAAGAAAGCAAAAGATAAAGAGAGAGAGAGAGAGAGAGAGGAAGAGAGAAAAGATGGAAGCAAGCAAGAGATAAATAGAGAAAGAGAGAGAGAGGAAGAGAGAAAAGATGGAAGCAAGCAAGAGATAAATAGAGAAAGAGAGAGAGAGGAAGAGAGAAAATATGGAAGCAAACAAGAAACAAAGCGAGAGAGAGAAAGAGAGAGAGAGGAAGAGAACAAGAGAGACGTAACAAGAGTCAGCGGGAGGGAAAATTATCCAGCTCTTCATTAGCTTAATTAATTGTGGCGACGCTAAAGTCGATCATTCTTGCATTCCAGAGCCACCTTTCGAGATCTCGTTCCTTCGGCAGATCTTATCAACGCAATTGTGACGCGACGGCATACCGTGGTAGTCTGTCTGGTGGGCTGCAAGAACTCGTTGTTGCATTTCGCCGCTGCCAGTGAGCGTTCATGGGGCTCTATAGGAGCTCTACTTGCTTTTTATTATTTTTATTTGCTCTTTCATTTATCATGGTTATTGCTAAGTATTGTTTCATTATCTTTCTAATAATCATGAAGTTCGTGAAGATAATATTAATGATAGTAATATTGACAACAATAATGATGAGGAGGATAATAATGTGAATGAAAAAAAATTTATGTTAATGATGATAATGATATTGCTGATGGGGATTGTAATGATAATAGGGATGATTATAATAATGATAATGATAATAATACTTATAATAATAATAATGATAATTGAAATAATGATAATGATGATGATAATAATGATAACAACATTTATCACCATGTTTACTATTATCAATATTGTCATTATATTATTATTATGATCATTATTATGACTATTACTATCATTATCATTATCATTATAGTTATTATTATCATTGCTATTGATATCATTATTATCATCATTATCATTGTCATTTTTTTCATCCTTATTATCATCATTATTTATCATCATTATTATTATTATTATCATTATTATCATTATCATTGTTATTATTATTATTATCATTATCATCATCATTATTATTATTATTATTATTATTATTATTATTATTATTATTATTATTATTATTATTATTATTATCATTATTATTATTATTATTACTATTATCATTATTATAATTATTATTATCATCATTATTATTATTAACATTATTATTATCATTATCAGTAGTAGTAGTAGTAGTGATAGTAGTAGTATCATTACTAATATTATTATTATTATTATCTTTATTATTATTATTATTATTGTTATCATCATTATTATCATTATCATTATTACTATTATTATTATCATTATCATCATTATTATCATTAATATTATAACTATTATGATTATTATCATAATCATTTTCACTATATTTATCTTCATCATCATCATTATCTTTATCACTGTATTTACCATCATCTTCATCATTATCATGATCATCACCATCTTCATTATTATCATCAGTATTATTATTATTGTTATTACAATCATTATTATTATCATCATTACTATTATCATTATTATTATTATTACGATTATTATCATAATCATCATCATTATCAGTATTAGTATCATCATTATTATGAATATTATTTTCATTATTATCATTAGTATTATCATTATTTTCATCACTATTAAAACTGCTACTTTTCTCATCATTGTTATCACATCTATTATTACTATTATCCTCTTTTACTGTTACCTTTGTTAACATTATCATCATTATCATTACTATCGTCATCATTGATGTCATTATCACCATCATGATTGTTATCATTACTATCCTTATCATTATTTCTATCATCATTTTCATTATTATCATCAGCATTGTTGTTGTTGCTTTTGCTTTTATCATTATCATCTTT
>BOPN01004116.1:125000-135055 GCA_017312705.2 Penaeus japonicus | reverse complement strand
GAAATATATGTAACAAACAAACAGATAGACAGGTACAGATCATATTGATGATTGCATTACATAGAATACAATAGCAATGCAAATAATATTCAATAGACATAATAACAATGGTAGCAAACATAAACTATTAATACAAATGGTTATGTCAAGGTTACAGATAAAGCGAGATGGGGGAGAAAGAGGAGGAGGAAAGAGATAGATAGATAGATAGAAGGATAAATAGATAGACAGTTAGACAGAGAGACAAAGGGAAAATAAGAAGTGACTGAGAGAGAACGAAAGAGAGAGAGAGAGAGAGAGGAAGAGAGAGATAGAGATAGAGAGATAGAGCAAGAGAGAGAGAGAGAGAGAGAGAGAGAGAGAGAGAGAGAGAGAGAGAGAGAGAGAGAGAGAAAGAGAGAAAGAGAGAGAAAGAGAGAGAGAGAGAAGAAAGAGAGAGAGAAAAAAGAAAGAAAGAGAAAGTGAGTGGAGAGAGAGAGAGAGAGAGAAAAGAAAGTGAGTGGAGAGAGAGAGAGAGAGAAACAGAAACACTACTCAATGAGGCAGAGATAAGACAGTATATCTAACCCTTCCACCCAACATTCCGCTCATAAAGGTTCACATAGATCTTAAACCTTCTCTCCATTGAACCCATTACCCTCACGCTCCCTTAATTGCCATTCTTCACCCCCCCCCCACCCCCTTCATAAACTATTCCAATACCTCGACCCATCAACTCTCTCTCTCTCTCTCTCTCTCTCTCTTCCTCTGGCTCGTACTCTCTGCTTCTCTCTCTCTCTCTCTCTCTCTCTCTCTCTCTCTCTCTCTCTCTCTCTCTCTCTCTCTCTCTCTCTCTCTCTCTCTCTCTCTCTCTCTCTCGATCTATCTATCTAACTATCTATCTCTCTTCCTCTGGCTCGTACTCTCTTTGCTTCTCTCTCCCTCTCTCTTCTGCACTTTCCTTACTCTCATCCCTCTCATCTCTCCACTTCTCCTCCTTCTCTTCCTCCTTTCCCTTCTCCTCACACCCCCTACCCTTCCTCGCTCCTTCTTATTCCCCTTCCGCCTTCCTTCCTCTTCCCCACCTCCCCCCTCCTACCTCCTTCCCCTTCCTCTCCTCCCCCCTCCTACCTCCTTCCCCTTCCTCTCCTCCCCCCTCCTACCTCCTTCCCCTTCCTCTCCTCCCCCTCCGACCTCCTCCCCCCTCCTACCTCCTTCCCCTTCCTCTCCTCCCCCCTCCTACCTCCTTCCCCTTCCTCTCCTCCCCCCTCCTACCTCCTTCTTCCCCCTTCCTCTCCTCCCCCTCCGACCTCCTCCCTCCTACCTCCTTCCCCCCTTCCTCTCCTCCCCTCCTACCTCCTTCCCCCCTTCCTCTCCCTCCCCCTCCTACCTCCTTCCCTCCCTCTCCTCCCTCCTACCTCCTTCCCCTTCCCTTCCTCCCCCTCCTACCTCCCCCTTCCTCTCTCCTCCCCCTCCTACCTCCTTCCCCTTCCTCTCCCTCCCTACCTCCTTCCCCTTCCTCTCCTCCCCCTCCTACCTCCTTCCCCTTCCCTCTCCTCCCCCTCCTCTACCTCTTTCCTTTCCCTCTCCTCCCCCTCCTACCTCCTCCTTCCCCCTTCCTCTCCTCCCCCTCCTACCTCCTTCCCCTTCCTCTCATCCCTCCTACCTCCTTCCCCTTCCTCTCCTCCCCTCCTACTCCCTCTTCCCCTTCCTCTCCTCCCTCCGTACCTCCTCCCCCTCCCTCTCCTCCCCCTCCTACCTCCTTCCCCTTCCTCTCCTCCCCCCTCCTACCTCCTTCCCCTTCCTCTCCTCCCCCCTCCTACCTCCTTCCCCTTCCTCTCCTCCCCCCTCCTACCTCCTTCCCCTTCCTCTCCTCTCCTCCCCCCTCCTAATTCTCCCTCTCTTCCCCTTCCTCTCCTCCCCCCTCCCACCTCCTTCCCCTTCCTCTCCTCCCTCTCTACCTCCTTCCCCTTCCTCTCCTCCCCCTCCTACCTCCTTCCCCTTCTCTCCTCTCCTCCCCTCCTACCTCCTTCCCCCTTCCCTCTCCTCCCCCTCCTACCCTCCTTCTTCCTCTCCCTCTCCTCCCTCCACCTCCTTTCCCCCTCCTCTCCTCCCCCCTCCTACCTCCTTCCCCCTCCTCTCCTCCCCCTCCTACCTCCTTCCCCCCTTCCTCTCCCTCTCTCCTCCCCCTCCTACCTCCTTCCCTTCCTCTCCTCCCCCTCCCACCTCCTTCCCCCTTCCTCTCCTCCCCCTCCTACCTCTTCCCCCTTCCTCTCCTCCCCTCCTACCTCCTTCCCTTCCTCTCCCTCTCCTCCCCCCTCCTACCTCCTTCCCCTTCCTCTCCTCCCCCTCCTACCTCCTTCCCCTTCCTCTCCTCCCCCTCCTACCTCCTTCCCCTTCCTCTCCTCCCCCTCCTACCTCCCTTCCCCTTCCTCTCCCTCTCCTCCCCCTCCTACCTCCTTCCCTTCCTCTCCTCCCCCTCCTACTCCTCCTTCCCCCTTCCTCTCCTCCCCCCCCTCCTACCTCCTTCCCCCTTCCTCTCCCTCTCCTCCCCCTCCTACCTCCTTCCCCCTTCCTCCTCCCTCCTCCTACCTCCTTCCCCCTTCCTCTCCTCTCCTCCCCCTCCTACCTCCTTCCCCTTCCTCTCCCTCTCCCCTCCCCCCTCCTACCTCCTTCCCCTTCCTCTCCCTCTCCTCCCCCTCCTGCACCCTCCTTCCCCTTCCTCTCCCTCTCTCCTCCCCCCTCCTACCTCCTTCCCCTTCCTCTCCTCCCCCTCCTACCTCCTTCCCCCTTCCTCCTCTCCTCCCCCTCCTACCTCCTTCCCCTCCCCTTCCTCTCCTCCCCCCTCCTACCTCCCTCCCTTCCTCTCCTCCCCCCTCCCACCTCCTTCCCCTTCCTCTCCTCCCCCTCCTACCTCCTTCCCCTTCCTCTCCTCCCCCTCCTACCTCCTTCCCCTTCCTCTCCTCCCCCTCCTACCTCCTTCCCTTCCTCTCCTCCCCCCCACCCACCTCTCCTTCCCTTCCTCTCCTCCCCCTCCTACCCTCCTTCCCCCCTCTCTTCTTCTCCTCCCTCCTCTCCTCCTCCCCTCCTACCTCTTTTCCCCCTCTTACCTCCTTCCCCCTTCCTCTCCTCCCCCTCCTACCTCCTTCCCCTTCCTCTCCTCCCCCCTCCTACCTCCTTCCCCTTCCTCTCCTCCCCCCTCCTACCTCCTTCCCCTTCCTCTCCTCCCCCCTCCTACCTCCTTCCCCTTCCTCTCCTCCCCCTCCTCCCACCTCCTTCCCCCTTCCTCCTCCCCCTCCCACCTCCTTCCCCTTCCTCTCCTCCCCCCTCCTACCTCCTTCCCCTTCCTCTCCTCCCCCCTCCTACCTCCTTCCCCTTCCTCTCCTCCCCCTCCTACCTCCTTCCCCCTCCCTCTCCTCCCCCCTCCTACCTCCTACCTCCTTCCCCTCTTCCTCTCCTCCACCCTCCTACCTCCTCCCTCCCCTTCCTCTCCTCCTCCCCCTCCTCCCCCTCCTACCTCCTCCTCCCCCTTCCTCTCCTCCCCCTCCTACCTCCTTTCCCCTTCCTCTCCTCCCCCTCTCCTACCTCCTTCCCCTTCCTCTCCTCCCCTCCCCACTCCCCCTTCCCCCTTCCTCTCCTCCCCCCTCCTACCTCCTTCCCCTTCCTCTCCTCCCCCTCCCACCTCCTTCCCCTTCCTCCCCCTCCCACCTCCTTCCCCTTCCTCTCCTCCCCTCCCACCTCCTTCCCTTCCTCTCCTCCCCCCTCCCACCTCCCTCCTCCCCCTTCCTCTCCTCCCTCTTACTCCTCCTTCCCTTCCTCTCCCCCCGTACCTCCTTCCCCCTTCCTCTCCTCCCCCTCCTACCTCCTTCCCCTTCCTCTCCCCCTCCTACCTCCCTTCCCCTTCCTCTCCTCCCTCCTACCTCCTTCCCCCTCCTCTCCCCCTTCTACCCTCCTCCCCCTCCTTACCTCCCTTCCCCCTCTCTCCTCCCCTCCTACCTCCTCTCTCTCTTCCCCCTTCCTCTCCCCCTACCTCCTTCCCCTTCCTCTCCTCCCCCTCCTACCTCCTTCCCCTCTTCCTCTCCCCCTACCTCCTTTCCCCCTTCTTCCCTCTCCTCCCCCTCCTAGTCTCCTTCCCCCTTCCTCCCCTCCCCCCCCTCCTACCTCCTTCCCCCTCCTCTCCTCCCCCCTTCTACCCTCCCCCTCCTACCTCCTTCCCCTTCCTCTCCCCTCCCCCTCCTACCTCCTTCCCCTCCTCTCCTCCCCCCTCCTACCTCCTTTCCCTTCCTCTCCTCCCCCTCCCACCTCCTCCTTCCCTCCTCTCCCTCCCCCCCTCCTACCTCCTTCCCCTTCCTCTCCTCCCCCTCCTACCTCCTTCCCCTTCCTCTCCCCCCTACCTCCTTCCCCCTTCCCTCTCTCCTCCCCCTCCTACCTCTCCTCTCCCCCCTCCTCTCCTCCCCCCTTCTACCTCCTCCCTCCTACCTCCTTCCCCTTCCTCTCCTCCCCCTCTTACCTCCTTCCCCTTCCTCTCCTCCCCCCCTCCTACCTCCTTCCCCTTCCTCTCCTCCCCCTCCTACCTCCTTCCCCTCCTCTCCTCCCTCCTACCTCCTTCCCTTCCCTCTCCTCCCCTCCTACCTCCCTTCCTCCTTCTCTCCCCCGCCCTCCTTCCTTCCTCTCCTCCCCCTCCTACCTCCTTCCCCTTCCTCTCCTCCCCCCTCCTACCTCCTTCCCCTTCCTCTCCTCCCCCCTCCTACCTCCTTCCCCTTCCTCTCCTCCCCCCTCCTACCTCCTTCCCCTTCCTCTCCTCCCCCCTCCTACCTCCTTCCCCTTCCTCTCCTCCCCCCTCCTACCTCCTTCCCCTTCCTCTCCTCCCCCCTCCTACCTCCTTCCCCTTCCTCTCCTCCCCCCTCCTACCTCCTTCCCCTTCCTCTCCTCCCCCTCCTACCTCCTTCCTTCCCTCTCCCCTCCCCCTCCTACCTCCTTCCCCTTCCTCTCCCCCTACCTCCTTCCCCCTTCCCTCTCCCTCCCCCTCCTACCTCCTTCCCCTTCCTCTCCCCCCCCTACCTCCTTCCCCTTCCTCTCCTCCTCCCCCTCCTACCTCCTTCCCCCTCCTCTCCCTCCCCCCTTCTACCTCCTCCCCCTCCTACCTCCTTCCCCTTCCTCTCCTCCCCCTCCTACCTCCTTCCCCTTCCTCTCCTCCCCCTCCTACCTCCTTCCCCTTCCTCTCCTCCCCCTCCTACCTCCTTCCCCCTCCCCTCTCCTCCCCCCTTCACCTCCTCCCCCTCCTACCTCCTTCCCCTTCCTCTCCTCCCCCCTCCTACCTCCTTCCCCTCCTCTCCTCCCCCTCCCACCTCCCTCCCCCTCCTACCTCCTTCCCCTTCCTCTCCTCCCCCTCCTACCTCCTTCCCCTTCCTCTCCTCCCCCTCCTACCTCCTTCCCCTTCCTCTCCTCCCCCTCCTACCTCCTTCCCCTTCCTCTCCCCCTACCTCCTTCCCCTTCCTCTCCTCCCCCCTCCTACCTCCTTCCCCTTCCTCTCCTCCCCCTCCTACCTCCTTCCCCTTCCTCTCCTCCCCCTCCTACCTCCTTCCCCTTCCTCTCCTCCCTTCCTACCTCCTTTTCCCTCTCCCTCTCCTACCTCCCCTCCTACCTCCTCCTCCCCCTCCTACCTCCTCCTCCCCCTCCTACCTCCTTCCCCTTCCTCTCCTCCCCCCTCCTACCTCCTTCCCCTTCCTCTCCTCCCCCCTCCTACCTCCTTCCCCTTCCTCTCCTCCCCCCTCCTACCTCCTTCCCCTTCCTCTCCTCCCCCTCCTCCTACCTCCTTCCCCTTCCTCTCCCCCCTACCTCCTTCCCCTTCCTCTCCTCCCTCCTACCTCCTTCCCCCTCCTCTCCTCTCCTCCCCTCCTACCTCCTTCCCCTTCCTCTCCCCTCTCCTACCTCCTCCTCCTACCTCCTCCCCCTCCTACCTCCTCCCCCTCCTACCTCCTCTTCCCTTCCTCTCCTCCCCCTCCTACCTCCTTCCCCTTCCTCTCCTCCCCCTCCTACCTCCTTCCCCTTCCTCTCCTCCCCCTCCTACCTCCTTCCCCTTCCTCTCCCCTCCCCCCACCCACCTCCTTCCCCCCCCTTCCTCTCCCTCCTCCTACCTCCTTCCCCTTCCTCTCCCTCCCTCCTACCTCCTTCCCCTTCCTCTCCTCCCCCTCCTACCTCCTTCCCTTCTCTCCTCCCCCTCCTACCTCCTTCCCCTTCCTCTCCTCCCCCCTCCTACCTCCTTCCCCTTCCTCTCCTCCCCCTCCTACCTCCTTCCCCTTCCTCTCCTCCCCCTCCTACCTCCTTCCCCTTCCTCTCCTCCCCCTCCTACCTCCTTCCCCTTCCTCTCCTCCCCCTCCTACCTCCTTCCCCCTCTCTCTCCCCCTCCCCCTCCCCCTCCCACCTCCTTCCCCTTCCTCTCCCCTCCCCCCTCCTACCTCCCCTTCCCCTTCCTCTCTCCCCTCCTCCTACCTCCTCTCTTCCCCTTCCTCCCTCTCTCCCTCCCCCCCTCCCCCTCCCCCTCCCACCTCCTTCCTTCCCCTTCCTCTCCTCCCCCCCCCTCCTACCTCCTTCCCCCTCTTCCTCTCCTCCCCCCCTCCTACCTCCTTCCCCTTCCTCTCCTCCCCCTCCTACCTCCTTCCCCTTCCTCTCCTCCCTCCTACCTCCTTCCCCTCTTCCTCTCCTCCCCCTCCTACTCCTCCTTCCCCTTCCTCTCTCCTCCCCCTCCTACCTCCTTCCCCCTCTTCCTCTCCTCCCTCCTACCTCCCTTCCTCTCTCCCCCTCCCCTCCCCCTCCCACCTCCCTCTTCCCCCTTCCTCTCCTCCCCCTCCTACCTCCTTCCCCTTCCTCTCCTCCCCCTCCTACCTCCTTCCCCTTCCTCTCCCCCTCCCACCTCTCCTTCCCCCTTCCTCTCCTCCCCCCTCCTACCTCCTTCCCCTTCCTCTCCTCCCCCCTCCCACCTCCTTCCCCTTCCTCTCCTCCCCTCCTACCTCCTTCCCCCCTTCCTCTCCTCCCTCCTACCTCCTTCCCTCTCTCCCCCCCCTCCTACCTCCTTCCCCTTCCTCTCCTCCCCCTCCTACCTCCTTCCCCTTCCTCTCCCCCCCCTCCTACCTCCTTCCCCTTCCTCTCCTCCCCCTCCTACCTCCTTCCCCCCTCCTCTCCTCCCCTCTACCTCCTTCCCCTTCCTCTCCTCCCCCTCCTACCTCCTTCCCCTTCCTCTCCTCCCCCTCCTACCTCCTTCCCCTTCCTCTCCTCCCCCTCCCACCTCCTTCCCCCTTCCTCTTCCTCCCTCCTACCTCCTTCCCCTTCCTCTCCTCCCCCCTCCTACCTCCTTCCCCTTCCTCTCCTCCCCCCTCCTACCTCCTTCCCCTTCCTCTCCTCCCCCCTCCTACCTCCTTCCCCTTCCTCTCCTCCCCCCTCCTACCTCCTTCCCCTTCCTCTCCTCCCCCTCCTACCTCCTTCCCCTTCCTCTCCTCCCCCTCCTACCTCCTTCCCCTTCCTCTCCTCCCCCTCCTACCTCCTTCCCCTTCCTCTCCTCCCCCTCCTACCTCCTTCCCCTTCCTCTCCTCCCCCTCCTACCTCCTTCCCCTTCCTCTCCTCCCCCTCCTACCTCCTTCCCCTTCCTCTCCTCCCCCCCCTCCTACCTCCTTCCCCTTCCTCTCCTCCCCCTCCTACCTCCTTCCCCTTCCTCTCCTCCCCCTCCTCCTACCTCCTTCCCCTTCCTCTCCCTCCCCCCTCCCACCTCCCCTTCCCCCTTCCCTCCTCCCCCTCCCACCCTCCTCCCCCTCCTACCTCCTTCCCCCTCCTCTCCCCCCTCCTAAGTACCCTTCCCCCCTTCCCTCTCCTCCCCCTCCTCCTACCTCCTTCCCTCCTCTCCCTCCCCCTCCTACCTCCTTCCCCCTCCTCTCTCCTCACCCCCTCCCCACCTCCTCCCCTCTCCTACCTCCTTCCCCTTCCTCTCCCCCTCCTACCTCCTTCCCCCTTCCTCTCCTCTCCCCTCCTACCCTCCTCCCCCCTTCCTCTCCCTCCCCCCTCCTACCTCCTTCCCTTCCTCTCCTCCTCCTACCTCCTTCCCCCTTCCTCTCCCTCCCCCCCCTCCTTCCTCCTTCCCCTTCCTCCTCCCCCCTCTTACCTCCTTCCCCTTCCTCTCCTCCCTCCTACCTCCTTCCCCCTTCCTCTCCTCCCCCCTCCTACCTCCTTCCCCCTCCTCTCCTCCCCCCTCCTACCTTCCCCTTCCCTCCTCCCCCCTCCTACCTCCTTCCCTCCCTCTCCTCCCCCTCCTACCTCCTTCCCCTTCCTCTCCTCCCCCTCCTACCTCCTTCCCCTTCCTCTCCTCCCCCTCCTACCTCCTTCCCCTTCCTCTCCTCCCCCTCCTACCTCCTTCCTCTCCTCTCCTCCCCCTCCTACCTCCTTCCCCTTCCTCTCCTCCCCCTCCTACCTCCTTCCCCTTCCTCTCCTCCCCCTCCCACCTCCTTCCCCCTTCCTCTCCCCCCCTCCTACCTCCTTCCTTCTTCCTCTCCTCCCCCTCCCACCTCCTTCCCCTTCCCTCTCCCCCTCCTACCCCTCCTTCCCCCTTCTTCTTCCCTCTCCTCCCCCCTCCTTCCTCCTTCCCCTCCTCTCATCCCCCTCCTACTTCTCCCTTCCCCTTCCTCTCCTCCCCCTCCTACCTCCTTCCCCCCCTCCCCTCTCCTCCCCCTCCTACCTCTTCCCCCTCTTCCTCTCCCTCCCCCTCCTACCTCCTTCCCTCTCCCTCCCCCTCCTACCTCCTTCCCCTTCCTCTCCTCCCCCTCCTACCTCCTTCCCTTCTCTCCTCCCCTCCCACCTCCTTCCCCTTCCTCTCCTCCCCCTCCTACCTCCTTCCCCTTCCTCTCCTCCCCCTCCTACCTCCTTCCCCTTCCTCTCCTCCCCCTCCTACCTCCTTCCCCTTCCTCTCCTCCCCCCTCCCACCTCCTTCCCCTTCCTCTCCTCCCCCCTCCCACCTCCTTCCCCTTCCTCTCCTCCCCCCCTCCCACCTCCTTCCCCCCTCTCCTCTCCCCCCTCCTACCTCCTTCCCCCTTCCTCTCCCTCCCCCCCTCCTTCCTCCTTCCCCCTCCTCTCATCCCCCTCCTACCTCCTTCCCCTTCCTCTCCTCCCCCCTCCTACCTCCTTCCCCTTCCTCTCCTCCCCCCTCCCACCTCCTTCCCCTTCCTCTCCTCCCCCCTCCCTCTCCTCCCCCTCCTACTCCTCCTCCCCTTCCTCTCCTCCCTCCTACCTCTCCTTCCCCCCTCCTCTCCTCCCCCTCCTACCTCTTTTCCCTTCCTCTCCTCCCCCTCCTACCTCCCCTCCCCCCTCCTACCTCCTTCCCCTTCCTCTCCTCCCCCTCCTACCTCCTTCCCTTCCTCTCCTTCCCCCTCCTACCTCCTCCCCCCCCTTCCTCTCCCTCCCCCTCCCACTTCTTCCCCTTTCCCTTCCTCCTCCCCCTCCCACTCCTTCCCCCTTCCTCTCCTCCCCCCTCCTACCTCCTTCCCCTTCCTCTCCTCCCCCTCCTACCTCCTTCCCCTCCCTTCTCCTCCCCTCCCACCTCCTTCCCCTCTTCCTCTCCTCCCTCCTACTTCCTTCCCCTTCCTCTCCTCCCCCTCCCACCTCCTTCTTCCCCTTCCTCTCCTCCCCCCTCCTCTCCTCCCCCTCCTACCTCTTTCCCCTTCCTCTCTCTTTCCCCTCCTACCTCCTCCCCCTCCTCTCCTCCCCCTCCTACCTCCCTCCCTTCCTCTCCCCTCCCCCTCCCATTCTCCTTCCCCTTCCTCTCCTCCCCCTCCTACCCTCCTTCCCCTTCCTCTCCTCCCCCTCCCACCTCCTTCCCCCTTCCTCCCCCTCCTACCTCTCCTTCCCCCCTTCCTCTCCTCCCCCTCCTACCTCCTTCCCCTTCCTCTCCTCCCCCCTCCTACCTCCTTCCCCTTCCTCTCCTCCCCCTCCTACCTCCTTCCCCTTCCTCTCCTCCTCCCCCCTCCTACCTCCTTCCCCTCTTCCCTCCTCCCCCTCCTACCTCCTTCCCCTTCCTCTCCTCCCCCTCCTACCTC
>BOPN01004116.1:105000-110000 GCA_017312705.2 Penaeus japonicus | reverse complement strand
GTGCTTACCCGGCAAGTGAAGCTTCCAGTGAGTGCTTGCAAAGGTATTGATTCCATGCATATGCAAGTTTCCTACTGTGTTTTCTTCTGTGTCTGAGGATGTTAGAAGGGGAAGGTTCTAGTTAAAAGAGTCGAGGGAAATCTAGTTAACTTCTAGGCCGGTTTGAATTCGTTGCTGTTTCGTTTCAAAGATTCGAACCGAACCGCTCTGCTTTGTTGAATTCAATTTCTATGAGAGAGGAATTGAAGGAGATAGATTGATTGATTGATATATATAAAGACGTGTATTATTATTTATTTATTTTTAATCAGAAGTAGAAAATGCGGCGTTGTCTAGCCTCTTGTGTTATAAAGATGATACTGAGAGAGAGAGAGAGAGAGAGCGAAAGCAAGAGAGATAGAGACAGAGAGAAAGAGATAGATAGAAAGCAAGAGAGAAAGAGAGAGAGAGAGTGAAAGCAAGAGAGATAGATAGAGAGAGAAAGAGAGAATACTTTTTATAATGGATGGTAGTAAAAAGTGAGAGAGGAAGAGAGAGAGAAAGAAAGAGAAACAAAAGCAGACCAAAAATAGCCATCCGAACAAAAAGCGAAAGAGACCAAACAAAACAGACAAAGAGAAAGCAACAGATAGGAGAAAGACAAAGGGACAAAAGAGACAGAGAAACGTACAACCAAATACAGAACAGACAACCGGAGCGATTAACCCAGCAGTGTAATTATACACAGGAATCTACATCACACAGAGCCGGTGTCAGCAGCAGCACCAGAACGAAATATCAGCTGTACGAACCGACGTCAGCCAGGTAGGATGTCAGCTGCTAGGTGGGGCGTCAAACAGACCTGTCCTTAACGAAGGGGAAGGGGAAGGGAGGGGGGAGGCGGGAAGCGGGAGGGGAGGGAAGAGGGAAGAGGGAAGAGGGAGAGGAGAGGAGGAGAGAAGAGGAGATAGGTTAGAGAAGAGGGGAGAGGAGGAGAAGAGAAAGAGACAGGAGATGGAGAGAGAGGGAGAAGGGGGTAAGGTAGGGAGCAGGTAGGTATGGTAGGGGATGGAGAGGGGGGGAAGTAAGGGACGGAGAAGGGGGGGACGGAGAGGGGGGAGGGGTAAGGGGACGGATAGAGGTGAGGGGTAAGAGGGACGGAGAGGGAGGAGGGGTAGGGGGACAGAGAGAGGTGAGGGATAGGGGGACGGAGAGAGGTGAGGGTTAAGGGGACGGAGAGGGGGGAGGGGTAAGGGGGACGGAGAGGGGTGAGGGTTAAGGGGACGGAGAGGGGGGAGGGTAGGGGACGGAGAAGGGGGAGGGGTAAGGGGACGGAGAGGGGGGAGGGATAGGGGGACGGAGAGAGGTAAGGGATAGGGGGACGGAGAGGGAGGAAGGGTACGGGGACAGAGAGAGATGAGGGATAGGGGGACGGAGAGAGATGAGGGATAGGGGGAGGGGAGTACAGAGAGGGATAGAGGGGTAGAGGGTGGGTGAGGAGGAGGGGTAAAGAGAGATCAATTCAATTCCAGTTTGATGTCGACGCTTCGAATATTATACAGATTGGCACGGGAGGATTCGTTGCGCCGTATGTTGCAAAGGTTTCAAGGGGCTTTAATTTGGTCCTTGTATGTTTGTATCTATATGTATCTATCTCCCTATCCTATCTATTGATCTGTTTACCTATCTATCAGTCCCACTACTTATCTACCAATCTGGCTTCTTATCTATCAGTCTGTCTATTTATCTATTAGTCTCTCTTCTTATCTATGAATCTGTCTATCTATCTATCTATCAGTCTCTCTACCTATCTCCTCTCAATCTCTCTCCTTATCTATCAATTTCTCTACTTATCTATCAATCCATTTGTCGATATATACAATGTAATCTACATTCAGATATATTGTTGTGCAGAAGAGAAGGGTGATATATAGAGAAAAAACGGAAGAAGAAGAAGAAGAGAAAAAGGAAGAGAATAAGATGAAACAGAAAATTATGTTAATGTTGATAATTCGTAATAATGATAAGAATATGAATGAGAGGAAGAAGCATAACAGAAAAAAATATATCTATATATAAAAGAAAAAGCAACGTAAATATCTAAATAACAAACCAAAATATATCGAAAACAACAATTACAACAACACAACAACAACAACAAAACGAATTTCACACCACAATCAACAACACTTTCCTAAAATTTCTTAAAGAAAAAAAAAAAAAAAAAAGTTTTCGGTGAGTTGTGGACTCGCGATGATAAACAGTGAAGTGTGGATAATCTTCCGAGTAATAAATTATCCATAATGAAGGTCATGGTAGTCGCTGTGACAGTAATGGTGAAAGCATTCTAATGGTGACGTTAATGTCATCATATTGATGCTTTGCTGGTATTGTTTTTTATTCAAATAATTTCATTTAAAATCATTTCTCTTTGAACTATTTTATCTAAAATGTTTTACTTTTTTTAACTATTTTATCTAAAATGTTTTACTTTTTTTAAACTATTTTTTCTAAAATGTTTTACTTTTTTGAACTATTTTATCTAAAATGGTTTATTTTTTTGAACTAATTTATCTAAAATGTTTTACTTTTTTATCATGTGTGTTTTTTATTTATTAGGAAATGGATAAAGTTAGGTTAGGCTAGGAAAAATGAGTAGTGGCTATTTGTAATGGTAGGTACTATTATTGACAATGTTTTAACCATTGGTATTATCATATTCGTTATCTTGATAATTATTTTCAATATTGTTACGATTATCATATTTTGTTTTCATTGGTACCATCGTTATTAGCATCATTGCTGTTATTATCGTCATCATCATTATCATCATAATTTTTGCTAATATTACCCTTACCATAGTAACACTAACTGTTATCATTAGTATTAGTATCATATTTGGAAACTAACATTAATATTTTTATGATATTTTTTTCGATTTTTGTTTTTTTTGAGAGAGATAGATAGATTGATAGATAGATAGATAGATAGAGAGATAGAGAGAGAGAGAGAGAGGGAGAGAGAGAGAGAGAGAGAGAGAGAGAGAGAGAGAGAGAGAGAGAGAGAGAGAGAGAGAGAGAGAGAGAGAGAGAGAGAGAGAGAGAGAGAGAGAGAGAGAGAGAGAGAGAAAAAAAGAGAGAGAGAGAGAGAGAGAGAGAGAGAGAGAGAGAGAGAGAGAGAGAGAGAGAGAGAGAGAGAGAGAGAGAGAGAGAGAGAGAGAGAGAGAGAGAGAGAGAGAGAGAGAGAAAGAGAGAGAGAGAGAGAGAGAGAGAGAGAGAGAGAGAGAGAGAGAGAAGGTAAGTGAGAAAGAGAGAAGTGATAAATGAAGGAGAGAGAGAACAAGGAAAAAAGTAAAAAAAAAGGAAAAAAAAGTGAAACATACAGATAGAAAGATAGACAGAAATAGATAGATAGATAGATAGATGAATAGAGAAATAGGATACGATAGATAGACAGTCAGACAGACAGACGGACAGAGACAGAGAAAAAGAGAGAGAATATGTTTTATAATGGATAGCGAGATACACTATAAAACTGATTTACATTTTCAAGTAAGGGCCAGTCGCTCGGGGACTTACAGTAGAACAAAAATATATATAAAAAAGGAACAAGAGTAATTTGTAAACAGAATCAGAATATCATCAAGGGACACGAAAAAAAAACAAGAAAAAAAATAAAGGCCTTTCTTTTCTCCCCCTTTCCCCCGTCTCCCCCCCCCCTCGTTTTCCTCCCTGTACCCTCCTCTCTGCTCCCTTCACTCCTCCTTCCCTCCCCTCCACCCTCTCTTCCTTCCTCGCTCCCTTCCTACCTCCCTCGTCCATTCCTTCTCTCCCCCCTCCCTTCCTCCCTTCCTCCCCTCCCCCTCCCTTCCTCCTTTCCTCCCTCCTCCCTCCCTTCCTCCATCCTCCCCCTCCTCGCTCCCTTCCTCCCTCCTCGCTCCCTTCCTATCTCCCTCCTCCCTTCCTCCCTACCTCCCTCCTCCCTCCCTTCCTACCTCCCTCCTTCCATCTATCACCACCCTCATCTCCCTCCCTATCCCCTCCTCCCTTCCTCCCTCCTCCCTCCCTTCCTACCTCCCTCCTTCCATCTATCACCACCCTCATCTCCCTCCCCCTCCCCTCCTCCCTTCCTCCCTAACCTCCTCCCCTTCCCCCTCCCCCCCCCCTACTTCATCCCCTGTAAGACTCCTAAATGCCAATGAAATCCTTCAACCCCCGGGGGTATAGGAGCGAGGGGAGGGGAGGGGAGAGGAATTGAAGGTGGGGGGGGGGGGAGGAAGAGAAATTGAAGGGGATGGGGGTTGGGGAGAGGAGATGATGGGAGAGTTGGAAGGGGAAGAGATAAGTGGTGAAGGAAAAGTAAGTGGGAGGAATTGAAGGGGAATGAGGTTGGGGAGAGATATTAAAAGGGGGGGGGGAGAGGAGGGTGAAGGAGGCAGAGGATCAGGGAGAAGGGGGAGGAGGAGGAGGGGGAGGCAGGGGATGAGGGAGAGGGAAGAGGAGGAGGCAGAGGAGGAGGGAGAAGGAGGAGAAGGAGGAGGCAAAGGATGAGGGAGAGGAAGGAGGAGGAGGGAGAGGGAAGAGGAAGAGACTGGGGATGAGGGGGAGGAAGGAGGAGGAGGGAGACGGAGGAGGAGGAGGAGGAGCAGGAGGCAGGGGACGAGGGAGAGGGAGGAAGAGGTGGAGAAGGGAGAGGGAGGAGGAGGAGGCGGGGGGTGAGGGGGAGGAGGGATGAGGAGTAGGCAGGGGATGAGGGAGAAGAAGGAGGAGGAGCAGGAGGCAGGGGACGAGGGAGAGGGAGGAAGAGGTGGAGAAGGGAGAGGGAGGAGGAGGAGGCGGGGGGTGAGGGGGAGGAGGGATGAGGAGTAGGCAGGGGATGAGGGAGAAGAAGGAGGAGGAGCAGGAGGCAGGGGACGAGGGAGAGGGAGGAGGAGGTGGAGAAGGGAGAGGGAGGAGGAAGAGAAGGAGGCAGGGGATTAGGGAGAGGGAAGAGAAGGAGGAGGCAGGGTATGGTGGAGAGGG
>BOPN01004116.1:92500-95000 GCA_017312705.2 Penaeus japonicus | reverse complement strand
AAGATGAAAAAGGGGGAGTGAAAATACATCAAAGAAGAAAGACATATACATCAGGTATTCTAATCCACCTTTACCTGTTTGCGTCGTCCAGTTTCTGTTGTTATCGAGATCAAAGACCATTTAATCCAAGGGAGACACAGCACTTTAACTTCCACGTGAAACACAGTGGCGTTTAATCAGAGGGGAAAATAGGATGTAAATATTTCCCCTCATAACATTTAAACGTCTTAATAACTACTACTTTTTTGTATTTTAATCTATTTTTTATTAATTGATTTAGCCATCTATTTACTTATTTATATATTTTTTCTTGGACTTTGGGGCAGAGCGATTAGGACTGGATGTCTATTGGCTGTTGCCTAATGGGGCTTCGTCGCTATTGGTTGTTAGTTAAAAAAGGGATTCGTGTTTATTGGCTGTTGGCTCAAAGTAGCTTCTGGCTTGTTGCTTGAAAAGGTGTTGTTTTTATTTGTTGTTTGCCAAAGAGACGCTGTTTCCGTTGCTCGTTGCTTAGAGAGACTTTGTTTATATTGGTTCTTAGCTCATTGAAGCTTCATTCCTATTGGCTGTTCCTTAAAAGGGATTTCGTTTCTATTGGTCGTTAGCTCTGAGAAGCTTCATTTCTATTGGCTGTTGCTTCGAGGCTTTATTTCTATTGGCCGTTGCTTTAAGACTTCGTTTCTATTGGCCGTTGCTTCAAGACTTCGTTTCTATTGGCTGTTGCTTCAAGACGCTGAGGCAATTTGGGAGATGGCGCGAAGGCCAGCGTCTCGGGAGGGGCAGCGAGACAGCAAGTAAGAGACTGACGTCAGATGGCGCTGTTGGTGAAAGACGAAGGCTGGGAAGTTTTCCTGTCTGTCTCTGCGTTTCTCTTTTTTATGAGTGTGTGTGCACTTGTGTGTACCATACATACACCTACATATACTCACATGCATACATGCACTCTAAGACATTTATGGAGCATGGAAGGAATATGTACACTTGATGAGGTACGTGTTGCCACTTCTAGTCTCATAAAAAATGAAATAAGATTAGAATCTTCTAGAAAGACCTGTATTAAGAAAATAAGAGTACCCCCCCTCACGTGTATATATATATATATATATAAAGAGAGAGAGAGAGAGAAAGAGAAAGAGAAATAGAGAGAGAGAGAGAGAGAGATTTTCTTTCTTTCTTTTTTTCTTTCTTTCAAAAAATACCATAGCATACATGCTTACGACTGCTTCCACTTTAGCAGCGAGCGGGCGCGGGCGAGGGCAGGCGAGAGCAATTAATAGCTTAATCGCTCGCATGTCCACACTGAATAAAATCTTCACATGGAAGCTGAGTAAGCTACTTACTCATTACTTCCTCTATGTGTCGTCACTGAGTAAACGCTCAAAAACGCGAGATTTGATCGAGAAAAGTTAACAATTATCGCTTCCCGCTTTGCTTTGGCCCGCGCTCGCTTGCTCTCGCTCGCACCAGCTCGCTCCGCTGTGTGGAATAGGCTTTTGAAATAAGCCTTTGCGTTCATGAGTGCGAAATATAACCTTTTTTTTTAAGTTTGAGAGTCATATGAACTTTGTATCGTGAAAGTCACTTCATGTTTTTTTTGTTTTTTTTCTTCCCAGAAAGTGATTCGAAAATTATGTTTGTTGTTTCTTTGTTCTCTTTGAATTACTATTTCCTCTTTCTCTTTCTTGCTCTTTTTTTATCTATGTGTGTGTAAAGACATAAATAGCGATCCGATTTCGACAGCTGTTTTATGGCTGTCTCTCTTTTGGTGTGCTGATTCCAGTTGTATGCAAGAGTATCAGGTCTGTCTCTTTCTCTCTCTCTCTCTCTCTCTCTCTCTCTCTCTCTCTCTCTCTCTCTCTCTCTATCTCTCTATATCCATTTATCAATGTATCTGTTTCTCTATATTTCAGACCCCCCCCCCCCCGACACACACACACACACACACACACACACACATACACACACACACACACACACACACATATATATTTATATATATACATATATACACATATATATGCATACATATCTATATCTATATCAATCCATCTATCTATCTATATATATATATATGTATATGTATATATATACATATATATACATATATATGTATGTATATATATATTAATATATATATATATATATATATATATATATATATATATATATATATATATATATATATAAATGCACACACAAACACACACACACACACACATGTGTGTGTGTGTGTGTGTGTGCGCGCGTGTGTATCTCATTCACATATTCCGCTTTCATTCTTTTTCTTCATTCTCATTCTCATATTTATCCTCTTTATTCATGAACGCCCATCCTCTTACTAACCGTTAATCCTTTCTTACAATGTCTCTAATCCCTCTTTTGTATTCCTATGAAAGAGAGGGATAGAGAGAAAAAAGCGGAAAGTCAAGGGAGAGATAGAAAAAAATAGAAAACTAACAAATAAAACGAGAAACAAACAAAAGAAGTAACATAACAAAGA
>BOPN01004116.1:72500-75000 GCA_017312705.2 Penaeus japonicus | reverse complement strand
ATTGTTGATACTGTTATTATTTTCATTGTTATTTATATGATTATTATTATCCTTATTATCATTATTGTTATTGTTATTATGATTGTTATTGTTATACTTATTATCAACGTGTTGTCATTATCATTGTTATTATCATTACTTTTATTATCATTGTCATCATTATTATCATTATTCTTGTCATGATTGTTTTATTGATGTTATTGTTGTCATTATCAGTATTATTGCTATTATCATCATTATTATCCTTATCATCATCATTGCTATTATTATCATTATCCTCATTGTCATCATTATTATTGATATCATCACCATAACTACTATCAATATTAATAGTAGTTGTAGTTGTAGTAACAGTGTGATAATTATCATCATTATCACCTTACCATCATCATCATTATCATCACCATTATTGTTACTATCATTATTGTCATTATCATTTCTATTATTACCCTCATTGTCAATATCATTATTGTTGTTATTATTGTTTATATCATTATCATTACTATAATCAACGACATAATTACCATAGGTGCATCATGTCTATTTTCTATTTTTCTAAATATATTACTTATCAGAAGTGCCATCTAAAACCTAATTAATTTTCCATAATGGCTATGCAATGTTTTCTATGCCTCAGTGAGAATACAGAGAGCTTTTTGATATATCTTAAACGAAGCTTGAAATTAATGTTAATTATATGATATGAGTCGAATGAACCATGAATTGCCTAGTATCCAAAATTGGGAAAATTATTCATATAGGGAAACTTCATTCATTGAATTGAATTATTCAATAGCGCAATAAACACATACATTCACTCATTCACCCAAATGCACGTACATATTCACACACACATACATACACTCGCACACACACACACATACACTCGCACACACACAGAATAAAATTGATAGCGATAATGATAATCATAGTCATAATGATAATGATAATCATTGTGATACGATGACGATGATGATAATAACAACGGATTAATAATATTGATGATAACGATCATGACAATGATAACAGTAATGATAATGGAAAGATATCATAAGAAAATATAATAGCAATGGAAAATTAGATAAAAAGATTTTTTTAAAGATCTAAAAAAACGATAATCTGTCTATATACAAAAGCTTGTGAAGAGATATTCCCCAAAGTTCAGCCTAAAACTCTCTTCCAGATGCTAATGAAAACCCTACTTACCACCCCCACCCCCTACCCCCACCCCCACCCCTACCCCCACCCCTCTCCAAACTTTCTGCAAAATGAATCTGCTCTTCTTTTTTTTTCTTTCCTTTTTGAACAGCAAGAAGCCAGTGTGTGTGTTATTACTTCTTATTTCTTCTTCTCCCTCTCCTCTCTCCATTTTTTCTTCCTCGTTTTCTTATTTCTTTTTCTTCTTCTTCTTCATTCTTCTTCCTCGTCTTCTTATTTGATTTATTTTTATCCGAAATAAAAGGGGAAAGATGAGCCATTGTGGAAAGTCTACGGACCTTTTCGCAAGTTTTCATATATCTCTGGATGTGATCTAGTCACTTGTTGAAGATTGGTCTAGCTTGTTGCAGAGAAGAGGACTAGCGTTTATTCCCTCTCTGTCTCTCTCTCTCTCTCACACACTTATATATATGTATATATATATATATATATATATATATATATATATATATATATATACAGTATTGGGAAAATTGATATAATTTTTTGGGGATTCTTCACTTTTTTTAATCTTTAACACCTTATATCTTCACAAATATATTACTTACATTGCCTTTTTTGTAAAAATGCAGAGAAATCTTTAATCTACATAAAATAATTGATTATATAATGATTATATTATTTTTTAAATGATAAGAATCATGTTTTTGGATTGTTACTCGTCTCCACACAAAATTACCTCGTCCCTCAGCCTTGTGTTCTTAAACCATTTCCACACATATCCACGTTCCCGGAATTCCGGTTTCCGGTTACTAATCATTGTTTATATTACTTAATGTGTGTGCCAATGTCCCAGTATCAATTGACCCATAATTAGTCGTAGAAGTCATTAAGGATAACCTGTTGAAGCATCATGGGCAGGAAAAGAAAGACTTGAGTCAGACTGATTTTTTAATAATCGAAGGAAATTTATCTACAAGAAACATCCCTCGACTGTAAAGAAATCGCTCATAAAATTGGTGTATCATTATCTAGTGTGTACAGAGTGAAAAGGAAGATTGAAAATATCGAAAATTGCGAGCCAAAACGTGTTGAAGTGGAGAAATCTACCTCTCCACCTCAACACAGGAGAGAATTCTCGTTGATATGGTAAGAAAAGACCGTTCAAAGTAGTCAAGACAACTAGCAGCTGACTTAGTGGACTATGATGTACAATGTACACCCTCAGCTGTTAGAAAAAAGCTTAATAAGCTGGGTTACCGTGCCTGTAGGCCAACTAGAGTGCCAAGACCGAGGCTATGAGGAAGAAAAGGCTGGCTTGGGCCAAGGCACACCGCTACTG
>BOPN01004116.1:47500-50000 GCA_017312705.2 Penaeus japonicus | reverse complement strand
GATTACCTTCAAAGACTTTCTTTTATAAATATATATATACTTTTTTTTAAAGCATTTTCTTTCTCGTTTAAGTAAACGGGAAATTCTTAATGAGCCCAAGAACATTAACGTCAGAAATATTACCCTATTTGAGTTTTGTGTTTTCTGGGAGTTTGCGTTTGTATTCTTGTTTTCTTCTCTTGTTTTTCTCTCTGTCTTTCTCCCTCTCTTTCTTTTCTTCTTTCCTTCTTTCTCTTTCTATCTCATTTTCGCTCTTTCTGTTTTGATCCCTCTCTTACCTTCTTTTGTAATTCTATCTCTCTTTCTCTCTCTCTCTCTCTATCGATCTACCTATTTATCTCTCTCTCTCTATCTATCTTTTTCTGCTTCTTTCTTTTTCTTTCTTTCTGTCTCTCTCACTTTGTCTCTTCCTCTTTCTCTCACCCCCCACCCTCTCTCTCTCTCCCTCTCTCTCTCTCTCTCTCTCTCTCTCTCTCTCTCTCTCTCTTTCTCTCTCTCTCTCTATCTCTCTTTCTCTCTCTGTACTTTTCAAAACTGCAACCTAACGTCATATTGCATATTCTATGTTCCTACAACGTTCAGCTGTTATTACTATCCGTTGAACATTTTGGAATCATTCACGTTCTTTCTATTACTTCTTCATTTTCATTATTGCAATTATCAGCATTGTTCGCATTGTTATGATCATTTCAAGAATAATTACCTCTTTCAATTGTGCTATTTTTAAACTTTGATAATTATAATCATCATTATCATTATCATTATTACTGTCATACCGTAACCTAGTAATATTATATGTTATTTTCTTGAGTAATAAACATTTTCAATATTATTTTTGTCGAGCGAAACAAAACAAGTAACAACTTATTCATAAGTGTTGCATAAAGAGTCAAAAAGATTCTTAGAAGGACCTCTAGCCACAAAGATTACCTTCAAAGACTTTCTTTTATAAATATATATATACTTTTTTAGCATTTTCTTCTGTTTAAGTAAAATGGGAAATTCTTTTTAATGAGCCCAAGAACATTAACGTCAGAAATATTACCCTATTTGAGTTTTGTGTTTTCTGGGAGTTTGCGTTTGTATTCTTGTTTTCTTCTTGTTTTTCTCTCTCTCTGTCTTTCTCCTCTTTCTTTTCTTCTCTTTTCTCCTTCTTCTCTTTCTATCTCATTTTCGCTCTTTCTGTTTTGATCCCCTTACCTTTCGTAATTCTATCTCTCTCTCTCTCTCTCTATCTATCTACCTATTTATCTCTCTCTCTATCTATCTTTTTCTGCTTTCTTTTCTTCTCTTTCTGTCTCTCTCACTTTGTCTCTTCCTCTTCTCTCTCCCCCCCACCCTCTCTCTCTCTCTCTCTCCCTCTCTCTCTCTCTCTCTCTCTCTCTCTCTCTCTCTCTCTCTCTCTCTCTCTCTCTCTCTCTCTCTCTCTCTCTCTCTCTCTCTCTTTCTTTCTCTCTCTCTCTCTCTTTCTATTTATTCATTTTCATTTATGTTGCTCTTGGGAGGAAAAAAAGATAACATATAGCCGCATCTCGCATCTTTTCGCTATTAGGTTACCAATATGCATATTTAGCCGTCCGTTTAGGTATGATTTACGGCATCTCCTGATGTAAATTCAACCTTAATTGCATGAGACACGTGCTCCTAAGACTCTGAAACCTAATACGGAGTTTCCTTGTGCTATAAAGAGGAAAAGATTAGATAAAGAGAAAAGAAGAAGAAGAACAACAACAACAACAACAAAAATCAATATATATGTATATATTTTTTTCTCTTTGATATTCAATATTTCACCTGACCTATCAATTATGTTTGTTTGTTTGTGTGTGTTTTCACGTGTTTATGTATGTTTAGGTTATGTTTGTTTGTTTTTGTGTGTTTTCACGTGTTTACGTATGTATAGGTTATGTTTGTTTGTTTGTGTGTGTGCCTATATGCATATATATATTTCTATAAGTGTATTTTCTTATTTCCTTCTTTCCTTATTATCAAATGACAAGCTCCTGGAATTTAAAATGCAATTGAAACTGATCTAATAAATCGTGAAATTCTGATGTTCATGAATTATGCAAAAAAAAAAAAAGAAGAAAAAAAGAGAGAAAGAAATTACCATCGGTTTCGTGTTCACTAAAAATGAAAATGAAAATGGAAAAAGAAAAGGGAATTCAATACTCAAAAGGGAATTTTGATGCTGTGTGTATATACAATACCGCTACGATTATGAATACGTTTTTCTTCATAACAATGTGACAAAGACTGATCTTGTTGGAGAATTGAATTTCATAGATTTATGGGTGTTGTGGCCATGACTTTTTTTTTCTTTTTACCTTCTTTAAGGTCGCTCGCTAATGACAACTATTAACGCGGTGGAAGATTAGAAAAAAAATAATAAAAGTAAAAAAACAGTCTTGGTCATCTGTTGCTTTAGTAAGAGAAGGAAAAAAAGAGGATAGACCGATGGAGTTTGTCTCGAAGAAAATATATCACTCTATCCCCACCT
>BOPN01004116.1:40000-42500 GCA_017312705.2 Penaeus japonicus | reverse complement strand
ATTCCTCTTTCCCCCTCCCTCTCCCCCCCCCATCCCCTCACTCCTTCTCTTCTCTCTCTCCCTCTTCCCCTTCCTCTCTTACCCTCTAAAAGGAGAGCTGAGCCTCGGCAGAACCGGCCAGTGTCCCCTATTAAGAATTCTCTAAAGCTCCTCTCAATTTGCACCAGACACGGAGGGATATTCCGAACTCTGGTAGATATTTTCGAGAGAAAAAATCATGAAAATGTGTGTATGTGTGTGTGTGTGTGAGGGAAAGAGAGAGATAGAGAGAGATACAGAGAGAGAAAGAGAGGCAGAGAATGAGGGATAGAGGGAGATAGATAGATAGATATAGAGATAGAGGGAGAGGTAGATAGGTAGATAGAGAGAGTGAGAGGGAGAGAGAAAGAGAGAAAGAGAGAGATTGAGAGAGAGAGAGAGAGAGAGAGAGAGACATATTTACAAAAAAGAAGAAAAAAAAAAATAGAGAGAGACAGTAGAGTGCAGTAGATTTGATCTTGACAAGTCTATGAGACATAATATTTATAACGTAAAATATTAAAATGGCATTGGAACTGTACCTAACTGTTTTGTATAATAGTATATCTTTAAACCAATATCAAATGAAAGTTACTAGAAAAATCAAAAGCATACAAGTAGAGGATACAATTGGTGTTATACACTAACATGGATTAACACAGAACACATCTTACAAATACTGGTACTGAAAACAAACAAACAAACACACTTAAATCATTTATCCATTACAAGCGAACGCACTGTACTATATATTTTAAAGGTATATAGATATTCATGTCCATACCTGTCTCAATATTCTTTTATCAGTGAACGAACATATCAGACTTGTGTTCAGGCTCATTGTTCATAAGCTTGAACACAAAGTTGCTTACACACTTCACATTCAATATTCTCACCTAAGCTTAACCTAGCTTTCACGTCAATCTGTTCCTTGTGACCTTTTCTATAGGTCTGTATATGTGTTTCCAGCCTTGAATATATTGTGAATCTGTTCAGTTGATAGCTTTCAAAAGTCATCGTGAAGCTTAAGGTCGATATAGAATGGTCTTCAGTGTATGTTAATGTTGATGAGTCATCATGAGGCTTAAGGTCGATATAAAATGGTCTTCAATGTATGTTGAGGTTTATGAGTCATCATGAAGCTTAAGGTCGATATAAAATGGTCTTCAATGTATATTGATGTTGATAATCTTACGACCTCTATAAGTCCTCAATAAACAAACCCTGCGTATTTTTAAGGAGAAAGAACACTTTGTGAAGGGGAGGGAATCAGGTATAGTAAGTGCATTTTTTCCGTTTCATTAACGACTTTAAGAGTAAAGAGTAAAGTAAATAAGTCAGCCTGGAGAATAGTTACCCAATTATTGAACTAATACCAATTTTATCAAATTGCCCATTATCATTGTGTATAACAGCAGCCACTTTGACATACCCTCCTGNTCTCTCTCTCTCTCTCTCTCTCTCTCTCTCTCTCTCTCTCTCTCTCTCTCTCTCTCTCTCTCTCTCTCTCTCTCTCTCTCTCTCCCTCTCTCTCACTCTCTTTCTCTTTCTCTCCTTCTCTCTATCTCTCTCTTTCTATTTATTCATTTTCATTTATGTTGCTCTGGAGGAAAAAAAAAGATAAATATATAGCCGCATCTCGCATCTTTTCGCTATTAGGTTACCAATATGCATATTTAGCCGTCCGTTTAGGTATGATTTACGGCATCTCCTGATGTAAATTCAACCTTAATTGCATGAGACACGTGCTCCTAAGACTCTGAAACCTAATACGGAGTTTCCTTGTGCTATAAAGAGGAAAAGATTAGATAAAGAGAAAAGAAGAAGAAGAACAACAACAACAACAACAAAAATCAATATATATGTATATATTTTTTTCTCTCTTTGATATTCAATAATATTTCACCCGAATCTATCAATCCAAAAGGGAATTTGTTTGTTTTGTTCCTTTGTTGTTATTGCTTTCATTGTTTGTTTGTTTGTGTTTGTTTTCACACGTGTTTACGTATGTATAGGTTATGTTTGTTTGTTTGTGTGTGTGCCTATATGCATATATATATTTCTATAAGTGTATTTTCTTATTTCCTTCTTTCCTTATTATCAAATGACAAGCTCCTGGATTTTAAAATGCAATTGAAACTGATCTAATAAATCGTGAAATTCTGATGTTCATGAATTATGCAAAAAAAGAAGAAAAAGGAAAAAAAGGCAGAAAGAAATTACCATCGGTTTCGTGTTCACTAAAATGAAAATGGAAAAAAAAAGGAAATTCAATACTCAAAAGGGAATTACGATGCTGTGTGTATATATTAATACCGCTACGATTATGAATACGTAACAATGTGACAAATAACATAACAATGTGACAAAGACTGATCTTGTTGGAGAATTGAATTTCATAGATTTATGGGTGTTGTGGCCATGACTTTTTCTTATTTTTTTTATCTATTATTATTTTTTTTTAAGGTCGCTCGCTAATGAC
>BOPN01004116.1:32500-35000 GCA_017312705.2 Penaeus japonicus | reverse complement strand
CCTTTCCTCTCTCTCTCTCTCTCTCTCTCTCTCTCTCTTTCTAAATAGAGTAGGGTGAGGGGGAGATAGCTAATGACCATCTCTATATGGACAGGTAAGGGTAACACAGTTATATATATATATGTGTGTGTGTGTGTGTGTGTGTGTGTGTGTGTGTGTAACTGTTTTCCCCTTACCTGTCTATATAGAGATGGCCATTAGCTATCTCCCCCTCTCCTTCTCCCTCCCCCCCTCTCTCTTTCTCTCCCTCACTCCTCTTACCCTCTCTCTCTCCCTCACTCCTCTTTCCCTCTCTCCCTCTCCTTCCCTTTCTCTTCCTCTCTCTCACTCCTCTTTCCCTCTCTCTCTCTCCCTCTCTCCTTCCCTTTCTCTTCCTCTCTTACCCTCTAAAAGGAGAGCTGAGCCTCGGCAGAATCGGCCAGTGTCCCCTATTAAGAATTCTCTGTGTAATGAGCCTCGACATATTACTGCACAGCCCTCCTCACTTGCACCAGACACGGAGGGATATTCCGAACTCTGGTAGATATTTTCGAGAGAAAAATTCATGAAAATGTGTGTGTGTGTGTGAGGGAGAGAGAGAGAGATAGAGAGAGGTACAGAGAGAGAAAGAGAGGTAGAGGATGAGGGAGAGAGGGAGAGAGATAGATAGATATAGAGATAGAGAGAGAGGTAGATAGGTAGATAGAAAGAGTGAGAGGGAGAGAGAAAGAGAGAGATTGAGAGAGAGAGGGAGAGAGAGAGAGAGATAGAGACATATTTACAAAAAAGAAGAAAAAAAAATAGAGAGAGACAGTAGAGTGCAGTAGATTTGATCTTGACAAGTCTATGAGACATAATATTTATAACGTAAAATATTAAAATGGCATTGGAACTATACCTAATTGTATTGTATAATAGTATATCTTTAAGCCAATATCAAATGAAAGTTAATAGAAAAATCAAAAGCATACAAATAGAGGATGCAATTGGTGTTATACACTGACATGGATTAACACAGAACACATCTTTCAAATACTGGTACTGAAAACAAACAAACAAACGGACTTAAATAATTTATCCATTACAAGCGAACGCACTGTACTATATATTTTAAAGGTATATAGATATTCATGTCCATATCTGTCTCAATATTCTTTTATCAGTAAACGAACATACCAGGCTTGTGTACAGGCTTATTGTTTATAAGCTTGAACACAAAGTTGCTTACACACTTTACATTCAATATTCTCCCTTAAGCTTAACCTAGCTTTCACGTCAACCTATCCTTTATGACCTTTTCTATAGGTCTGTATATGTGTTTCCAGTCTTGAATATATTGTGAATCTATTCAGTTGATAGCCTTCAAGAGTCATTTTGAATCTTAAGGTCGATATAAAATGGTCTTCAATGTATGTTGATGTTGATGAGTCATCA
The DNA here is from genome assembly GCA_017312705.2 of Penaeus japonicus. Classification (NCBI taxonomy): domain Eukaryota; kingdom Metazoa; phylum Arthropoda; class Malacostraca; order Decapoda; family Penaeidae; genus Penaeus; species Penaeus japonicus. The sequence goes on along the minus strand of BOPN01004116.1, from coordinate 33,587 downwards.
TGAAGTTTAAGGTTGATATAAGATGGTCTTCAATGTATGTTAATATTGATGAGTCATCATGAAGTTTAAGGTCGATATAAAAAGATCTTCAATGTATGTTGATGTTGATGAGTCATCATGAAGATTAAGGTCGATATAAAATGGCCTTCAATGTATGTTGAGGTTGATACTCTTACGACCTCTATAAGTCCTCTATAAACAAACTCTGTGTATTTTTAAGGAGAAAGAACACTTTGTGAAGGGGAGGGAATCAGGCATAGTAAGTGCATTTTTTTTTCCGTTTCATTAACTACTTTAAGAGTAAAGAGTAAAGTAAATAACACAGCCTGGAGAATAGTTACCCAATTATTGAACTAATACCAATTTTATCAAATTGCCCATTATCATTGTGTATAACAGCAGCCACTTTGACATACCCTCCTGTGCTATTAACAAGCCGTCAATCACCTGTCTAGTGTTTTTTTTATATATAATTGGCTCAGAGTGTCCTTTTTACTCTTAATTTTCAAGAAAGCATTATTTTCAATTATCTTTGGGAGGGGGACACTTGTGTTGACTATCAGAGTATTTAAAACCCCAGGAAGTAAAAGAGTGTCTGGCTTTATATGGATAATGTTGTACTTCTCTTGGAGAGAGAGAGAGGGGGGGGAGGGGGGGCAAAGGAGAGAGAGAGAGAGAGAGAGGGGGGGAGGGGGGGCGAAGGAGAGAGAGAGAGAGGGAGAGAGAGAGAGAGAGAGAGAGAGAGAGAGAGAGAGAGAGAGAGAGAGAGAGAGAAAGAAAGAAAGAGAGAGAGCAGAAGAGGAAAGAAAAATAGTGAAAATACCAGAGCATGCTAAAAGGAAATGAATTCAAAGTAATATGTTTTTAAATGTAAATTAAAAATTTAGATTTAGATTTAGAGTGAAAAGGGGCCACTATATTGCAAACTAGAATAATAATAGTTATCTTAGATATTTACATTTCGAAAAGAGACATAAATATGGAACGTGAAATGCACTTTGAACAAAAGTGTGTAAATGCAGACGTTTATATATGCATATACATTTTTCTTTTGTAAACATTCTTTTTATTCACTGTATACAGTATA
>BOPN01004116.1:7500-10000 GCA_017312705.2 Penaeus japonicus | reverse complement strand
CCGCCACCATCACCACAACCACCACCACCCCAATCAACCACCACTCTAATCACCACCCCAAACAGCAACAACAACAACAACAAACTCCAGAGTCAACAAAGAAATGTACATCTTCACTACCACCACCACCATCACCATCAACATCAACCACCATTCTAACCACCCCAAACAACAACAACAACAACAAACTCCAGAGTCAACAAAGATATTTACATCTGCACTACCACCACCACCATCACCATCAACCACCACTCTAATCACCACCTCAAACAAACTCCAGAGTCAACATAGAAATGTACATCTTCACTACCACCACCACCATCAACATCAACCACCACTCTAACCACCACAACAAACAACAACAAACTCCAGAGTCAACAAAGATATGTACATCTTCACTACCACCACCACCACCATCAACCACCACTCTAACCACCACAACAAACAACAACAAACTCCAGAGTCAACAAAGATATGTACATCTTCACTACCACCACCACCACCATCAACCACCACTCTAACCACCACAACAAACAACAACAAACTCCAGAGTCAACAAAGAAATGTACATCTTCACTACCACCACCACCACCACTACCATCAACCACCATCAACCACCACTCTAACCACCACCTCAAACAACAACAACACCAACACCAACAAACTCCAGAGTCAACAAAGAAATGTACATCTTCACTACCACCACCACCATCAACCACCACTCTAACCACCACTCTAATCACCACCCCAAACAAAAACAACAACAAATTCCAGAGTCAACAAAGAAATGTACATCATGTTTACGTAAAGGGAGGTAGTAACCCTTTTCCCCTTTTTATATGTGGGCTGATCATCCGCCACAGGAACGCGGCTAATGCGCTGATAGGGAGGGAAAGACCCACTTCACATCAGCTGTGTTATTAGATACGGTCGGTGGGACGGGGAGGCCGAGGGGGAGAGAGAGGGAGAGGGAGAGGGAGAGGGAGAGGGAGAGGGAGAGGTAGAGGGAGGGAGAGAGGGAGAGAGAGAGGGAGAGGGAGAGGGAGAGGGAGAGGGAGAGGGAGAGGGAGAGGGAGAGGGAGAGGGAGAGGGAGAGGGAGAGGGAGAGGGAGAGAGAGAGGGAGAGAGAGAGAGAGAGAAAGAGAGAGAGATGGACAGAGATGAGCCTGAAGAGAGAGAGAGAGAGAGAGAGAGAGAGAGAGAGAGAGAGAGAGAGAGAGAGAGAGAGAGAGAGAGAGAGAGAGAGAGAGAGAGAGAGAGAGAGAGAGAGAGAAATAGATGGACAGAGATGAGCCTGAAAAGAGAGAGAGAGAGAGACAGAGAAAGAGAGAGAGAAAGAGAGAGAGAGAGAGAGAGAGAAAGCGAGTTCTCTAAGAACAAGTCAAGACGAAGGAACAAAAGCTCTCTAACTCTCTCTTTCTCCCCTTCACAAGAGGCTCAGAACTGTGATGAAACGCGCCGATATATCTGGCCAAAGGACGACCCACTCTTTGGCTGACTCGAGTACTTTAATAACACAAATTTTAGTCTTAGTCTTCTGGTATTTTATTCTTCGTTCCTTAGAAATCTTCACCTCTCTTGACCTGGGATTATATCAACCTTCAGACTCTCGCTCGAGGAGAAGCCCTTCCTCCTTGAGCCTTCGACATGGTTAAAGAAATCAGTCTTCATTTACGCTATTTTTTTGGCCCTTCCTTTTTTTTTATTTTTTATTTTTTTTTTTTTTGTGTCTCGCCTGAACTGACATGTTAGTAATAGTATGTGTGCCTTTCATCTTTTTTTTTCTTTTTTTTTTTTTTTTTTGTCTTTCCCCTTTTGTGGTCTCCCTTTCCCCTTCCGTGCCCTGCTCCTCCTCTCCCCCCTCCCCTCTGATTCTCATTCGTTCTTCCTCACGTATTTCCTTCCTTCCGGAGTAGGGGAAGGAGGGGGAGGAGGAGGAGCAAGGGGAGGGAGAAGGGGGGGGGGGATGAAATTGTGGATGGAGGGGAAGGGAGGAGGTGGTAGTGGAGGATCCGGCGGTGAGGGTGGAGGAGGAGAAGGAGGATGAGGATGAGGTGGAGGAAGAGAAGAAGGAGGTGGAGGAGGAAGATGAGGAGGAGGGGTAGGACAAGAGGGGGATTAGAAGGAGAAGAGAGGTAGAATAAGAGGAATGAGAAAGGTCGAGAGGTAGAAGAAGAAGAAGAAGAAGAAGAAGAAGAAGAAGAAAAAGAAGAATGAGGAAGGGCCAGAAGTAGGAGAAGATGAGAGGTAGGAGAACAAGAAGGAAAATAATGAGGAAGGACCAGGAGGAGAATAAGGAAGAAGGAAAGCATAAAATCGGATAAAAGGAGGAGGAAGAGAAGAGGTGAAGAGGACAGGGAAGTCCATTTACCTGAGTGACAATGTTATTGGGAGTCGATAATTGATATCTGCACCTGTGAAACTCTACGGAGACTTAACGCCGGATCTTACTATTAAACTTATGTGTTGTTGGGATCACAGCGTTCTTATCCTCCTCCGT
>BOPN01004116.1:0-2500 GCA_017312705.2 Penaeus japonicus | reverse complement strand
ATTCTCAAGCGATGTCCTTGGAAATATGCAAGAGGTGCATTATCCGGCGAAAGGCTTAACGAAGACTCTATGCAATTTCCTTCTTCTAAGTATACGGCATCGGCCCGGGGCTCCTTTACAAATCGTTAAGAACCGTTTAAGGACATTTCTCGTCGCTTAAGACAATTTTGAATTCGAAACACCCAAATCCAAAAATAATTAAGACAGTTTTGAATTCCGTGGGAAGTGGGAGGATTATAAGGGATACTGAAGTGTTTTGATAATTTGCTTATGCACGTGCATATAACTAGTATAAAAGCATGTAGGTAGACTTATGTCCATACATACGCAAGTACACGCACACACACACACACAGATAAAATTACCTACACCCGTACAAATAAACCCAGACAAAAATACCCACACCCAAAAACACACCTAAAAACACCCACACCCACCCACACACACACACACGAGCGCACCATTCAAGCAAGTCGTTTCCACTTTCTCCCTCTCTCTCTCTCTCTCTTTCCCTCTCTCCCTCTCTCCTTCTCTCCCTCTCTTTCTCTCTCTCACTCTCCCTCTCTCCCTCTCTCCTTCTCTCCCTCTCTCCTTCTCTCCCTCTCTCCTTCTCTCCCTCTCTCCCTCTCACCTTCTCTCCCTCTCTCCCTCTCTCCCTCTCTCCTTCTCTCCCTCTCTCCCTCTCTTCCTCTCTCCCTCTTTCCCTCTCTCCCTCTGTCCCTCTCTCTCCCTTTCTTCCCTCTTTCCCTCTCTCCCTCTCTCTCCCTCTCCCTCTCACCTTCTCTCCCTCTCACCTTCTCTCCCTCTCTCCTTCTCTCCCTCTCACCCTCTTTCCCTCTCTCCCTCTCTCCCTCTCTCCCTCTCTTCCTCTCCCCCTCTCTCCCTCTCTTCCTCTCTCCCTCTTTCCCTCTCTTCCTCTCTTCCACTCTTCTCTATCCATCTATCCATCTATTCATCTATCCATCCCTCTTTCCCTCTCTTCCTCTCTCCCTCTCTCCTTCTCTCCCTCTCTCCCTCTCTCCTTCTCTCCCTCTCACCCTCTTTCCCTCTCTCCCTCTCTTCCTCTCGTCCTCTCACCCTATTTTCCTCTCTCCCTCTCCCTCTCTCCCTCTCTCTCCCTCTCTCCCTCTTTTCCTCTCTCCCTCTCTCTCCCTCTCTCCCTCTCTCCCTCTCTCCCTCTTTCAATCACCCTTTTTAAACACTTGCTCTGATCAACCCTTTTGTCGACCGAGCACGCGATTCAATCACCCTCGTGTGTGTGCAAACGTTAGACGTTTTTTGAACGGTGTGGGTGGAGGAGGAGGGGGTGGGGGGGGGGGGGGGGGGGGGGGGGGGGGGGGGGGGGGTAGGGGGTTGGAGGGGGGTGAGAAGTGGGTGTAGACGGATGGTGCAGGGGCGGGGGTTGGAGGTGGGTGTGGGGGATCTGGGTGCAGGTGGATGTTGGGGATTGGGGGTAAGGGGGGAGGGGGTGCAGGCGGATGTTGGGGATGGGGGGTAAGGGAGGAGGGGGTGCAGGCGGATGAGGTTGGGTGTGTGTGGACGGGCAGGGATTGAGGGAGAGGGATGGATAATTGTCATAGACTGGATGGGTTGGGTGGTATAAGTGGATGTCGGGGTGGATAGGGAGAGGGATAGAAAGCGTGTACAGACCATTGGGAAGAGTTGAGGGGGGGGGGGGGTCACAGGTAGATATGGGGGTCACTGGGTACAGACTGAAAGGGGGGGAGGGGAGGGAGGGTACAAGTGGATGAGGAGGAAGGTTGGTAATTGGATACAGAACAAGTAAGGGCTTAGGAGTGGGAACAGACGAAATGAAGAGGACGGATGCAAAGTGGATACAAGTGGATGGCGGGAATGGGTACAGCTGAGACAGAGAGGCATGGCCAGTGGATACAGACAGCTTGTGGGGGGGGGCGGATGGATTGAAAAATGGATGCAAATGCTATGAGAGGACTAAAAGCGAAAACAGAAATCAGGACGAATGCAAACGGAACACAAACAAAATAAATAAATAAATAAATAAATAAATCAACAAGAGATATAAAATGATACACAAAAACGCCTCTAAAGTCAAGACGAGCGAGGGATCGAAAGACAATACTCAGGGTACATTTGATCTAAAACTACAAACAAAAACAGAAACAAAATATAAGTACACTGTGCGAGTAGCTCAAGCTAGACTCAATAGACATCCACACGGATATGTAATGCAAGTACACACCAGGGAATTGCGTGTACGGTAACTTGAGTACACACAGAAGAAAGAGGGTAAGGCGGAGAGAAGTACACACAGGAATAGACTTGGGTACGAAAAAGGACTTTACAATAAGATGGAAAAGAAAGTGTTTAAGTATTCCAGCACCCGAGAATGCTTTCTCTCTCTCTCTCGCTCTCTCTCTCTCTCTTTCATTTTCTCTCTCTCTCTCTCTCTCTCTCTCTCTCTCTCTCTCTCTCTCTCTCTCTCTCTCTCTCTCTCTCTCTCTCTCTCTCTCTCTCTCTC
>BOPN01004115.1:46469-58969 GCA_017312705.2 Penaeus japonicus | reverse complement strand
AGTAATTATTATATTTTCTTTATCAGGGAGAAGAAACAGTAGCAGTAATAGTAATAAAGATCGTATCATTAACATTATTTCTATTAACATTATCGTTATCACCATTATCACTGATATCATCATCCCCATTACCTGTATTCTTGCGCAATCATTACAGAAACTTGGTCGACCTTATCACCTCTATATCAATCAAATGTAATATCTGCCTCGTTTTATCAATCCATCTAGTTTCTTCCAACATTCTAAGATATCGAGGTTGACACGGATTTCTCTTATTTTACCCACACTATTTGTACAAGACAAAAGAAAAAAAAAGAAAGAAGACTCCGTGATATAGAGGAGGTCCCCTCGAATCCCCCGCACAGAAACGGAGGGAGAGTCAGGCATTACAGAGTCGTCGGTTTGTTTACATTCTGGGAGTCCGAGCTGTCACCGTGCTCTGCCTTTTTCTAATAAAAACGAGGTCATTTATCCACTTTTAACGGGTTCGAATAACTTGAAGGTGTGTCTGTATCTTCGTTAAGGATTGCGTGGTGTGTCTGCTGGAGGTGGGTTTTAGGCGTTAGTGTAGTAGGTCTTGGGGGTTACATACGGTGTCCGGTGTTTCGAGTGTCATGGCACTGTGGGATTGGCTGAATTTCCTTTTCGGTTTTCAGAACATTTGCTTTGAAAGTTGGGGGATTGGGGTTTTTAGAGGGCTTACAGTTCTGTCCTTTTTTTGTTCTATGTTCTATTTCCTCGTTTTTAATAAGAGTCTCTTCAAGATTTTGTGATTTGTGTGTGAAATTTGAATAAAATTGAGTCAAGATTTGTTTTGGTTTTGTTCATTTTTCTATTTTTTTCAAGCATAGAATATAAGTGGAAATGTGAAAACACAAGTTCAGAATTGTATTTTCTTTTAGAATGTAAAACAGCGGGTAAAGTGTAAAGTGTACATGCTACTAGCATTTTTATTCTCTTTAATAAAAATTATTCTCTGTAAATAAAAAATGTTCCAAAATAATGTATCATACCCTTGAATGGCATGATAATAAATGTAAACTTTCCAAACGTGACGAAAAACTTCTTCAATATTCAGGACACAGTCGCCAACATGTCAGGACATCAGCTCGGTGCTCTGCTCTGACCAAAATGTTGCTCCATGTCAGCGCAGACCCACATTCTGCCGTCAGTGGGGTGTTCTGCACAGGGAAGGGAGGAGAAACCAATAATATGGTGTTGGTCATGCCGTTCCTCTCTTCCACTTCCAGCTTGGTCTAGCCCCATGTTGAAGGCCAACTAAGGCATGCTTACAGAAAGGAAACGACTGCAAGAAAAAATGGAAGTTATCGGGACTTTTCAAGTCAGACAAGACTCGTCATCACGCGGTAAATTTTAATTGGATGCGCAGAGTAAATTTGGGTGGATATCATATACTTGTTCAGCTAGACTTGAATATCCATTTAGCTTTATTGTCAGATGAGGTGTCTAGTCTGAACCCTAATGTCATAATTTATTGTTCACTTTATAGTGTGACTGTTTCATTTCTTGGTTTTCCATATCGTATCATGTTTGCATTTTTACTCAATTTGTAGATATGTTATAGATATTTCCGCAACTGAAAGAATTATTTTCCATTTGCTGAAATATGCCTTTTTTAATATGTAGTTGTTATAATTTTCACAATGTATACTTACATTTAGCTGATAAATATTGCTCTGAGCATTTGCATATATACAAACATTTTATATAGTTTTTCACTGTGCAACTGTACAATTTACAATATGTTATGTTCTAGGTGCTAATAAGTTAAAAGTAATGTCTTTAATGACAGCTTATTTTAATCAGGTTTCAAGTCTCTTAAGTAGGAACAATTCTGGTTTAATTTTTCAAAGCAATGATAAGGATCTGTTGTATTTATTCGGTTGAAGTTATTCATGCCTCTAGCATTTGGAGACAGCATAAAAACAATGATAGTTTTTATTTAAGGGTTAGTAGTAGGTTCCAGTTTTATAGTGAACTTCTACAATTACCAGAATGATCTAGATAAAAAAAAATATAAAATCATTACATAAATTCATCAAAACATGCAAAACTAAAACATAAAAGATAATTTCCATTGATATTCTTCTCTCATATGAAACGCACTCCTATAATCAACAGAATCCATACCTTTCTGCTAACATACTTCAGCCAAGCATACTCTAACGGCACTGCTATAACGTCCCACTCGTATCCCCCCTTTACATGCTAGATCGAGCAGCATTACAGACTCTGCAAGCACTGGGGTGAGGCGGGTTACTACCAGGGGCCAATGAAATACGTCAAGGATAATGTGTGTGTTATGATCGGGTTATTTTCTTCCTTTTATGTTAACTTTGAATATTTGTGGAAAGGATGCAGGCAAACTCTTTTTTTTGTGTGTTCTTGTTGATATAAGTATGTGAAGATTCATGTTTATTTTAGTAATGCTGACTATTGGTAAAATAAAGATAATACTTGGTTCTGTATAGTCTTTCAAGATGGTGCATCATTATCAGATATATTCATTGAAAAGAATCATTTTCTAAATAGCTAGTTTTTCATCCTTTTATTTGTTCAGAGTTCAGATTAAATTTCCAATTTATTGCAATACTTACAAATAGTCTGATAAGGATTGTTTATGAGACAATGTTTGCAGAGTAACTATTTATTATTCATCACATTTGACATTTATTGTTATATAAGGATTATTACTTTTAGAGTATAAAAGGCTATCATTGAAAGACTGTAATTATAACCATTAGTTATTATGTAAAATTGTTTGTATGATAATATAGATTTTTCCTCAGGCCTGATTTTGTAGCTCTGAAGGTAGCGGAGAAGATAGCCGAGAATAATAATGATGCTTGCCTAATAATGGTGAGTGATGTTATTGTTTATTCTGCAATGAGCACAGCAATAATAGTAGTTGATCAAACATATACTCTCTTCAAGTTCAAATTTAGTTTACGTAAAGCTTAGTTGATAGATATTTGATATTATCAATGTTGGGTAAAAGAATATCAGTTGTAGTCAGTTGTAGCAGGATTGCCATTACTTTGAGTATGTAGTTTTTTGTTTTTTTTTTCAACCAAGTCATATCAACAAATATAAAGATAAACATTATCTTGCTTATTCTTTCTCAGTGTCAAATATTTTAAAAAGAATATGCATGTGAAAAAGTGAATAGAGACACATGTTCCAAAGTCAACTGGCAAATGCATAACTTGATATTTCTTAGAAAGGTTTACATAAGCTCTAGAAGGTATGAACAGATATGTAGAAGTGCTTTTCAGTAAGTTTCCCTTTATATAATTATTTTCTTAATGTTACTCAGTGTATTTATTAAGGAAAATGTTTTTTTCCTAAAGTATAACATTACTTTTATGACTTAGATTGACAACAAGAAACTGTGCCTGAATCTTCAGACTGCTCCCATCATTGTCTCACAGTTAACTTCAGATGGAAAGTGGAAAAGTAAAGATAAACCTAGGTGAGTTATTTACTTTATATTTATTGATCCCTATTACCTTTTTTTCCCTCTCTGTTATTCCTTTTTTTTTCTCTCTCTTTCTCACCTACAAGATCACACGTGCCTCCATGCGTACTAAGCACCCATAAACAACAACATAGGCATACACAGATTAATCTTTATGTGCCTGTTTACAGAGAGGCATACATATGTATACACAGATTAGTTCGGTATATGTAGACTTGCATAGATATAACTGTTTATTTTCTTTTTTTCTATGTCTCCCTAGTTCATTTAATTAATTATGCTTTTATGTATTGTAAGACCTTACAGTGTCTCAGTGTGCAAAACCATTACATAAGAGAAACATACTGTTAAGAATGTTGTCATTTATATATACCTAAATACTCAATCAGCATACCTATGGCAATATAATAATACACCTCCCTGATTAGTTTTGTTATATCCATTGGTCATGAGGATATATTAACCCATTCCCGACGGGGGATTTCTAGCCTAGAATGTCCAAATGCCGGGCTTTCAATTATTAGCCTAAATAATGAATAATAAGTACAATACCAGGCGCCTGGCAACTGGGGCTTTGAACGCTGCACATGCTGTACCACCACCCTGTGTGTGGGTTAATAAGTGCTTCTTGTCGTGCAGGGATTACATGGGATTAAAAGATACAAGTGATGTCCTTTGATCTTCCATTTAATCTTCTTTATTTACAAGTGACAATTATTTTTTGCATACTAACCAGTAGGCTGTATTCATTAGAAAACATTATGCAGGTAACAAGGGTGACTTATCTATTTTATATTCGTATCTTAATTAATAGGAACTTTAATTTATCCATATTTGACCTAATGAAAATACAGAATACATACATCATTTGCAATTCTTCTTTCAGCATTCACATAGAGGCTGGTGCTCTGGATGTCATATCTCAGTTGCTCCAGAGGAAGGTCCAACACGACGCTAAATCCATTTCGACAACCACCTGGATGATCTGACCTGCGACTGGGACAACCCTCAGATCAACAAGCTCTTAGACACCCTAACAGCGGCTGCTCAGGACAAGTAAGTTATTTGGAACTGTCATCTTTCTTTTTTTTCATCATTTTTTGGGGGACGATCAAAGTTATCAACTCTTCGACACATCCTGTATGTGTGCGTGTATCGTCTTTAGGTCCTGCAATGATCAAGTAGCAATGAGCTAGTTGGAAATAAATTGTTGTTTTTGTTGAAGTCATTCCATCATCAGTGAGTCAGAGCTCTTTCTTTTCTCTTTCTAACTAGTGTCCCTCTTTATTTAATTGTAATTTTGGATAATAATATTTCATAACAGATTATGTCACATTTCATCATTTAATATTTGTAGAATTTTTTTGTATGAAAAGGAGGTAAAGCTGCTGCAGTAGTATATCATTGCCAGACATTGCTGTTGAAAAATGAAAACTTTTTGATGTATTGGGTATTTTTGCATATTAGTATTATTGAGCATTATATAATCATGCTAAAGATTCCTTTGTATACAGAACTACTTACATTTCTTCATTTTAGATGTATAGTTGTAAATATATTGTTCCATAGATTTCATACAATATAGTCTAGGGCAGGGATGAAATTTACAGTAATGACTTTTAATGGAACTGTATATTTATTGTAATAGACTGAAAAAAAACATGAATATAAAGATTAGAAGAAAAAAAGTTGACATTTAATTTAGCTTCTCCTTTTCCTTCAACTCCATGCATTAATTAAGAGGTATTAGTTGGCAAGACTTCATCATAGGGTTACTCGAGAATGTAAGGGATAAACAAGATTGAAATACAATCAAAGGAAAAGAAGGTGAGTTTTAGATGCATTACCTTTACATAATTTAATAATATACCCTGTAAGCCATGAATGGATCTGACCTGGAATCATGACATAAAATCACCGCTGTAAACAAAGAGTTAAAGCCACAACAAACCGAACATGTTATTATATTTCTGGTAACCTGTGGTGTCTCTGAGGAATTTATTTGCTTCAGAGAGGAAGTGCTGCCTTTTCATTTTTCTTATCAACTGTTGTATCCGTGTTTTTAAGATTCTGGATAGCTGGCTCTTCCTGCATTATTTATGATCATTTACAATGAGAGTGTGAGCTACTGAAGACCGAAGAAGTTGGCATTGCAGAAAGATTGAAACAAGAAAGGAATCAGTGTACTCACACCCAATTATACCTTGAACTTAGATTACATTCCTGGAACTGTTCTTATAATCAATCTTGCAGAACCTTTGAGATCCAAGCTGGAAAGAAATGTTTACTATCACTAAGGCTTACCAAATTGTAGTTGCTATTGAAAATAGAAATGATGTGTATGAGAGAGCTAGTATCCTCAGGCTTTTAAAATATTTCTAAAAAAAATTCTATGTATACACAGTTCATAAAATCAGGATGAAGACCATTTACGATTATATGGTACCCTACATGGTCAATCTAGTCTTGAGAATTATCTAGCATTTTAATAAACAAAACAAAAATAATTATATATATATATATATATATATATATATATATATATATATATATATATATATATATATATATATATTTATGTATATATATATATATGTATATATATATATATATATATATATATATATATATATATATATATACATATATATATATATATATATATATATATATATATTTATATATATATATATATATATATATATATTATATATACATATATATATATATATATATATATATATATATATATATATATATATATATATATATATATATATATATATATATATATATATGTATATATATATATATATATATATATATATATATATATATATATATATATAAATATACATATATATATATATATATATATATATATATATATATATATATATATATATATATATATATATATATATATATATAATGTATGTTGATAAAATTAAAAATAAGAGGTATCTGCTTACATCTAGTTCCAAATAAAGAAAATCTACAACATATATAAACTACATAAATAAAGTGAAAATGATGTTCAGTTAAGATAGTAATCAGAATAAAACTTCACAAAGAAAAATAGTTCTAATCTGTGTAAAATTAGTTTCAGTTCTCCTTAGTATTCCCCACTTACAAAAAGGCACAATGATTAAAACATGTTGAAAGTAGCAGAAATAATGCATTAAAAGATTTTGTTTTCTTTATTGCACACTTGCTGAAAGGAGGAAAGAAAATACAAAAAAATACTTTTCATTGAATAATACTTATTTATTTACCAGTCTCAGGTGTGATGTTCACAGAGTATCAAAGCAGAAAGATTTATCATTAATAGTGAGTTCAAACAAATTTACCCAACATGTATGAAAATGTCTTACGTCCTATTCACATTATCATTATCCCCATATAGTATCTGAACATTCTATTTATCAGCATTGCAGCTTGGTAACAAAAGATGGCAGACATCATGAATCAGATTTATTGCCATTCACACCGTTTTCACTATATGCTTGCCTCTTGAGTGCGTGGGCGGCTGCAGCTCATAGCGTAACATACTAGCAGCTGGTGTGCAGTTATGCCATGTGGTGTTGACAATAAAAAGTTTATAATTATTTACTCAAGCCTAAGTATTTACAGACAATCTCCTCCTCATGTATCAACCTTCTATATATTTCCCCCTACACATTTAAAGATTTTGCATGGATATTCAATGTTTAGTTAAGCACAAACTTTTCTGAGTATCTGGTAAATAGATGTCCACATAAAAATACATCAAGCATTCACAAAATATGAAAGTATGGACAGGCTTCATTGTTTGATTTCACATAATTTTCTATGCAATCTCCACACCTATGTTCAAAAGCTAAAAAGGAATAATAATAGTGTGGGCAGGCCTTAAAGCCATAGCATTATTGAATAGGGTAACATAGAAAAAAGGGAACACTAGATTGTGAAGTCATTTTATTTCATACTTAAGAATCAGAATCTGGTTCTAACTTGGTATTCCAAATAACCTTTTAAATCCTGTTGTGAAATGCAAGATCTTCAGCATCTCAATTTCATACTCAAGATTTCCAGTTTAGGAGAATACTAAATTTCTTTCAATTAGACTGGCATGTGACCTTTCCAAATATTTTGGTGGATGAATCTTTAGTAAGAATTTTTAATATTGGGTCATTGCCATAAGTAATGTCCACTTTTCTTACATTGGAAATTTTCCATATTTTTATTTTGTCAGATTTATGAAAATAACTTTCTTCACTTCTATTTTCAGACAAGATGTTTCCAAATTTAAGTTATCTTTTTTTCTTTTCTTTTTTCATAATTAGCTGATCAATGATCACAAAATTCAATTCATATTCATAAAAGAAAAGACATGTAATTCCATTAGCACATTGCTTCAACTGACTTTACAATTGAACTGACTAGACTGTATAAAAATATCTGACTCCAGTCTTTTCACACACTATATATTTTTAGTCATATAAATTGCCTTCCCCTTATAATCTATTTTCTCTTTCCCAAATATAAATCTGATACAGTTTTATGACCATATCGTAATTTTAGTATCATTTTAAATTAATCTTCTTGTGAAATATCATGAAAAGGTAATCATACTGCTCATGTAATATCAGAATTCCCAGTCTTTATTGGACAATTGGCTAGGTGTTTCTTTTCTTCATCTTTCAAAATACTCCAAAATGAAAAAAGGAGACAGCATACTGCAAGTTTATTTTCTCTGTAGCATGTGCTATTTGCAAATCTACAACTGATTAATTCTATATATGAAATCAGAGACAAAAATAGACTTGTTTTTCTTTTGGTTGACTAATTATAAAGGAGCAGATAAAATAGCAGGGGGAGTGGGGGTGGGGGGGGAGAGGAGGAAGAGGAAGAGGGAGAGGGAGAGGTAGATGAGTGTGAGTGTGAGAGTGAGAGTGTGAGTGAGTGAGTGAGTGAAAGTGAAAATGAGAGTGAGAGTGAGAGTGAGAGTGAGAGAGTGTGAGTGTGTGTGAGTGTTGTGTGTGTGTGTGTGTGTGTGTGTGTGTGTGTGTGTGTGTGTGTGTGTGTGTGTGTGTGTGTGTGTGTGTGTGTGTGTGTGTGTGTGTGTGTGTGTCTGCGCGTGTGTGTGTGTATCTGCGCGTGTGTGTGTGTATCTGCGCGTGTGTGTGTATCTGCGCGTGTGTGTGTATATGCGCGTGTGTGTGTGTCTGCGCGTGTGTGTGTATCTGCGCGTGTGTGTGTACCTGCGCGTGTGTGTGTACCTGCACACATGTGTGTACCTGCACACATGTGTGTACCTGCACGTGTGTGTGTATCTGCGAGTGTGTGTATCTGCGCGTGTGTGTATATTTGCGCGTGTGTCAGTATATGTACATGTGTGCCAACATGGTAACACTTTTATTAGCAATATTTAAGAAAAAAAACAGCAATAGCCATATAAGCACAGATAACTTTTAACTTTATCACACCACAAATTCCTTAATAAAATGCAAACATTACACAGAGCTTATTTATATAATTGTAGCAAAAAAGCTGAAATTCATATAATACAATTGCAAGCACAGCTACTTTTCATGAGAATATGTTGTACTCATATAAAAAATTTAAGTTTCTTTTAATGCTCCAACTTTTTTTCCTTTTTCTTTTCTTTCTTTAAAAGCATTAAAGCTCCATGACATAAAATTGAAATTACATTTGTTTTCTTATCAAAATTATCATCAAATATCACTCATGTGAGCCCTCAAATTGTGCAAAAAAATAGTACAACATAGAAAGCTATACAAGAAAAGTACAGAAGTTTCTCTGTTCAATTATCATTTCACTCTGACCGGGGTTCACATAGGTCTATCTTTCCGAAAAAAATGGAAGATGGTAGTAAGTGATGTCTTTATTCATTTTTCCAATAAATTATTGGCCTGTTTGTCTTGCCATGCACAAGGTATAGATATATATTTTACATTTCTGTTCCATTTTCTTGTATAAAAAAAAACAATAATAATAATAAATAAATTCCTAATGGCTGATGGTTGTGTATTACACATGTTTACCAGAAGCAAATGGGAGTGTTAGGCATCATTTACAGGGTATCCTGCCTGCCCTCTCTAGTAGCAATATGAACAAATTCTGGTGCACCAGCTGTCCAAATGTGACAGCACAAGAGAAAATTCAAATGTGACAAATGACATTCAACTAACAACATGAATATAGGGAGTTCTTTATCTAACCATATTAAAATTTACCAATAACCTTTTCAAAGCTTAAGAAAATATTTAGAGTGGCCATGAAAGGTGATAAACCAAATCCAACGTAATCTATAACCAACATTTCACAAAAGCACAAGACTTTAAATAATATCCTATCAGATGTAAGGAACATCAATCACAACCTCTTCAATGACTGTCAACACATACTGGACATATTTACAGCAAGAGAATGACAATAACATAAATTACAGTATCTGCACTTGCATGCCATCTGTTGGAATGTATATTACATAAGTATTCATGAATTTGTTATTCGCTGTTATGCCTTTGAACATTTTATCATGTATATACCCACTTTGTGTAAGGTGAGAGGCAATGTAAGCTTGTTATAAATGTACTATTTATTACTATAATATCACCTCATCATGCTTACTCTTCCAGTGAGTCTTCCATCTAAATCCTCACCAAATTTTCAAAAGAAATCAACATGCAAATGTTGCACAAAAAAAAAAAAAAAAGAGCTCATACTGCATTATTAGAAATATTCAAGCAGTGTCTTTTATGAAAATAGAATTGAGGTAATGTGTATACACATAAAAAGCTATGCTTTACAAGAAAATTAACACTGACAAGCACTCTCCATATAGGAATGATCTTGAATACAATACATCTTTAAAATGGGAAATAATATAAAACCAAATTAATAAATAATGGCAGAAATCTATTTAATCTCTATCCATAATCATTGCAAAAATCCCTGTAGTAGTATTTAGTAAAAAATATTCCAAGTTTTTACCTATAAATTTACTGAAAAAATATATAATAAAGAAATCCAGTAGGAAACAGAGTATTTGCAATTCCCATAGATAATATTTTATAGTATATTTATCTTCTAAATATTCAGTATAAAAATTCTTTGGAGGATTTCACAAGACACAAGCTACAGCATTAACCCATTAACAGCGGATGGCATGATTTGCTGCATAGGCAGAGTCGGTCATAGACACAGATGGCACCGCGTCAGACAATGTAAATCCGCCATCCGACTGTGTACATAGTTTATTAAAAACCGCGGCCGATGGGTTAAAATAAAAATAGTTCTAAAGCCAAGAAACTTGTTTTGCATGGCATGACTGCACCAACCATGGCAAAATAGATTTCACTCTAACGTATACTCTTCACCATAACAATCAGCCAGGCGTTATGTCACCAATATGTGCTCCTCACTGGCAGTTCAGTTCATAAAAGATGGCTTTACAAACTTATTTTTCAACTATTATTTTAATAAATAAATTATTAAATTTTCTGAGTTGGAGAAAATTAAATATGTGATCAATCATATGTGAATAAAAAGAATTTAAAAAATCAAAGATTTAAGTAAAATAGTCAAATATAGCCCTATTCCTGATGAAAGTTTGTAAAAAGCCCAGTAAAAGTGCATGGACATTAGCCGACGGCTTCTAACAATGACCGCAATCCTGAATCACTGCCTCGAAAAAGCCAGAGATCGGTACTTGCAATTACATGTACTCCTCTTGCAGTTCCTTGACAGTTACTATGAGGTTAGAGAAGTTTGGTCGCGCAGATGGCTCGTGATCCCAACAAGGACGTATTAATTTGGAGTAGATGTTCGTCCTGCATGGGCCCCTGCATCTCAGTCGTATGCCGTTTTTAAGGCACTAGGGGTGAAAAGTTTGCAAAATGATAATTAACAAGTAATTATTCCATGTATCCTATTCTAAATATTGGGAAATTGTTTAACAATTGCCATATATCTCTTTTTAAAAATTGAAAAAGAAAAGAAAATTATCATAATCTTAAAAACTACAACTATTTTTACATTTTTCACCTTTTTTTCTATACACATGTTTAGCAAAACCATATATTATTTCATTATCACACCGATTTCATCTACAAGTAGAAAACACAAGCTTCATTATACCAAGCCTCTATGAGTTTAACAGATTCTTCCGGAAGGTCAGGCTCGGCTTCCACAGGTAAACATCTCCCAACAGGTCACACCATATGACCACACATCACTCTTGTGCGAATACTGCTCGTTCTCAATGCACTCCAGAGCATACCTAAAGGGAACAGAATAGATAAAATAATATTTACTTTTACAAAGTCGCTAAACCACTTTTCAGTACATGCTACTACTTTTTTTTTTTTTTATTATGTTGCTGGTTTAAACCCCAACACTACCATATCTACAGACAAACTTTACACATGTATAGTCATCCTTCTTTCCAGGGTTAACCCGTTAATGATGGGTGATGTGGTGGCAGCATCAGCCGCCAGGAGTAAGATATTTTGTCGTAGCTATCCTCCTGGCCGGTGTGCCGGGTGATCAGGCATATAGCACTTGGCTGTGGCCAGGGCAGGCGAAAATCCTAAGGCATTAATCAGGCTTACGCATTTGAAATATCTCAGTCTTTCGACATTTTGGAACCAAAAGCCCCATTGTTAATGGGTTAAAGAAGGAAAAAATTTATACTTATATACAACTTTTGCTAAGTCATTAACCCAATCCCGACGGGCCCGGCAATAAGTGGAAAGCCCCTACGCCAGGCCTATGCAATATTGCATCGGGAATGTCACACTGGTATGTCACCAGGCATTTTGTCGTGTCACACGGGTGTGACACACCGTCATCATTGGGTTTATGAAGAAGGGGAAAAACAAAATTGCAATATTTACACATTTCAAAGATTACTATCATAGTATGTATGTATTCATATTTACTCTTACAGTTCCATTCAGAATGCCTACCTCTTTATAAACTGTTTTTTATTTTT
>BOPN01004114.1:127500-130000 GCA_017312705.2 Penaeus japonicus | reverse complement strand
CTTTATGGTCGAGGTTCATGGTGAATAAAGTTTTTGATTCCTTTTTGCTCGGAATACGTCTAGTGGATGAAGTGTTCGATTCTTTGGTGAGGATTTCGTTTATATCTGAGGTCATGTAATAAAAAAAAATAAAAAATAAAAATCTATCAAATACAAAGCTAAAGCATGAAGCCAGTCTTATAAGTGAAAAAAAATGAGTGTCAAATATTTATCGCTTTTAATTCAAGCACAGCCACAAGTGTCCAAATGGCAGAAGCTATTCAAGTGCACAATATAAGCAAGAAGATGAAAGGAAATTAAAATGATGTCAGTAATGATGATAATATCAATGAAGATGAAAATAATGGTAATAATAGAGTAATAATGATGATAACAACGATGGTGATGATAATGAGGATAATGGCAATGATGGTAGAAGCTTAATACTGATAATGATAATTATAACTATGCTAATATTATTAACAATAGTAATAAGAAAAAGTAACAATGATAATAATAGTGATGATTATAACGATAGTAAGAATAGTAGTAATAGCAACAATAAGAATAATATTGAGGATAATGCTGATGATAATAAAAATAATAAGGCTCATTATAATGATAGTAATAATGATAACAATATTGATGATAATAATAATAATGAGGGTGATAATGATAATAATGATGATGATAATGATAACAATGATAATGATACTGATTATGATAGTAATACCAATCATGATGCTGATAATAGTAATGATAATAATAATAATGATAATAACAATAATAATGATAATCATAATAATAACAGTAGCAGTAATAAGAATAGTGATGGTAATAATCATGATGGCGATAAAAAAAATGATGACAATAATGATAATGATACTGATTATAATGATGATGATAATGATGATAAAGATGATGATAATAATCTTGATGGCGATAAAAAAAATGATGATAATAATCTTGATGGCGATAAAAAAATGATGATAATAATGATAATGATACTTATGATAGTGATGATCATGGTTATAATGATAATAAAGATGATAATGGTAATGACGATAACAGTGATAATAATAATAGGAAGAAGAATTATAATAATAATGATGATAATAATAGCAATAATAATAACAACAATTATAATAACGATGATAACTATAAAAATAATAATGATAATGATAATAATAATGATAATGGTAATAATCATGATAATTATATTAATGATAAAAATGATGATAATGATAATGATAATAATAGAAATAGATAGATAGATAATAACAGAAATAGATGTTATTACTTTAATCATTATCATTCTTACAATCATTATTGTAGCCATTATCTTTCTAATAATAATGATGATAACAATGATGGAGATGATAATGAAATGATAGTATTGATAATAACAATAACATAACAATGATAATGATAGTAATAGTGATAGTATTAATAATAATGATAATAATGATGATAAAGATAATGATAATCATGATATTATCAACAGTAATAATAATAATGATAATGATAATAATAATAATAATAATAATGATAATAGTAATGATAATAATAATACTAATACTGAGTATAATAAAGATAGTAACAATGATGATATTGATGATGATGATGATAATGATAAGAATATGGATGATGATCATAACAATTATAACAGTAATAGTAATAATACCAATAATGGTGATAATAATAATACCAATAATGAATGATAAGGGTGATAAGAATAAGAATAAAAATGATAATGATGATCATAAAAATAAGGATGATGACGATAAAGATAATAATAATGAAGCATGATAGTGATGATAATGATAATGATTATAACAAAAGTAATAATAATATGATAATAATGATAATGATAATAATGGTTATGATAATAATGATAATGATAATAATGATAATAATAATGACAATAATAATGATAATAATGATGATGGTAATAATGATAATGATTATAATAATAATAATAAATGAATATTAATATGATAATGATAATAGAACAATAATAGTGATGATAACAATAACAATGATAATAACAATAATAATAATAATAATGATAATAATAATGATGATGATAATAATGATAATAGTAATAATAATAATAATATTGATGATAATAATGATAATAATAAGGATAATAACAAACAGGTTATTAAGATACTAGAGGAAGGAGAGTCTCTGAGAGTGTTGGAAATTGACCAAACAAAACAGAAAGAAAAACTTGAGGAATGCGAGTATAATCTTGAGGTCAAAGTTCAACGGAGGAAACGTAATCAGCAACATTAAATTAAGGGTATTTCCATTAAAAAGATATGATTCTGGTTTGATTAGGTGGACGTGAGAAGATATAGGAAAGATAGATAGGCAAACTAGAATGTTGATGGCAGTGCACAGGGCTCTGTAAACCCGGGTTAGATGCAAGTCGATTGTGCATCAATTGAACAGAAGGTGGTAGAGGGATGGTGAGTCAATATTGAAGGCTGTGTTGCCTTGGAATTGATTAATTTGC
>BOPN01004114.1:87500-95000 GCA_017312705.2 Penaeus japonicus | reverse complement strand
TGACGCCAAAAAAATGTAAGTTAGAATGATGTTTAAATGTATTAAGAAGCAATTGAAGTAATATAAGTTTCTATACAAGTGAAAGATGATGTGATATTAGCCAAAAGAGACTAGGAGTTTTTTGTTTGTTCGATTTCAGTTCGTACGAGTGGAGTGAGGGGAAGAGTAGAATGAAATGAGGGGATGAGTGGTATGAGAGTAGAAGTAGAAATGGGGAACAGAGAAAACACCAAAGTAGAAGTAAAGATGCTACAGTACCAACAAGCACACCGTGTAGACCCCGTTATATAAGAGCAGTCCAAACAACCAAAGTCAACGACACCAAGACTGGCACCACGTGCTCCCCAAGAGGCCACATGAAGGGTGGTCATTGTATGTTCCATCTAGACCCAATAAATCCACTCCGTGACGGAATTGGCGTAGTTTTCTTCAACCAACCATCATTGAAGGAAGACCAGATTACTTCTATCTTGTCGTGGCATGATTGTCCGCGACAAAAAGTACGAAATTTTTTGCAAATTCAAGATCCAACAAAGGTCAAGATTCCCACCATCAAGAGGTTAAACAAGAAATGCTGCTAAAACACCGCATCAGAAAGAAAGGAAATGAAGCAGTGTTTTTCTTAATCATAGATTTATGTTTATTTGTCAATATTTGAGAATATTGAATGACAGAATTGTAATATTTGTTTTCTATGATTTAAGCATTTATTACCTCTTATTTGCTCTGATTGTTAGGTGAATTACACATTTTGTATAATTCTTGTATAGAATTTTGTTTGTGTTTTGTTACCATGAGTATGGAAAAATTATCTGACCAACTATGTGAATTGACAGGGGTCCAAGATGATCATCAGGCTGTAGTAGGTGACCCTGCTACTGTGACTTATGAATCTGATGTCCATGATGACCATCATAGCCCAGACCTTGACGTAGGTGGACCAGGGACCGACACCAAGGAGGTAAGCTCTGAAAGGGTGTTAGCGGTTAAGCGGTCTAGATCAGCCTACACAGGAGTTTTAACTAGACGGTTAAACATTTTGAACAAAAGTATTCACATGAGTAGAAGTGCTAATGAAATTCAGACCAACATAGATCAGGTTCAAGATGCACTTGATAGGTTAGAAATTTGTCATGATAAATTAATTACGTTGTATGAGCGAGAGGGGGATTTTGAGATTGTTATTGATGAAGAACTCAGTTATAACAAAATCAAAGAGAGAGCTTTGAATCAGATTGATGTAGCCAAAGGATGGCTGATAACAGATATGGTACCAGTGAATGAGAAGAGTGAAAGAAACAGCATGAAGTCAAGCAGAAGTATGTCATCAAGAAAATCGAGTTTCAGTATGAAAATTGCTGCTGCTAATGCTGCTGCCAAGAGAGCGTCTCTTGAAGCCAAAGCTAGGGCACAAGAAGATATATTCAAGAAGATCATCAAGATGAAGCAGCTTGAAGTTGAGGTAGCAAAGGAGGAACTAGAAGCCGAGATAGCTGCGGCTACTGCTGAAGAGGAAGAAACCTCAGTCGTGCATAGAGCCTCGCAGGAAGGTCTGAAACTTTCGGAAGTAAAGTTTCCTCCAGTGATAAAACAAGAACATGAAGAACCTGAAACTCAACAAGTACAATCACTGCTTAATCCAAATGCTGAACCATGGACACAAACTCATTCACTTCCAACAACATTAGGTCATATCAATAACAATGAGCCACTGCAGAATAATGTAACAACTAATCAACAGCTAATTGAAATCTTGCAGCTGCCTAAAGTAGAGCTAAGTAGCTTTGATGGTGATCCATTAAAGTATTGGCAGTTTGTAAAGACTTTTCAGGAGTGTGTTGGAGTTACCTCTGTAGGTGCTAGGGCAAAACTAACCAGACTTTTGCAGAGTTGCACGGGACGTGCTGCAAAAGCAGTGGCATGTTGTAATCTGATGAACGCAGAAGAGGGGTATAAAAAAGCTCTTGATATCCTCCAGCAACGTTTTGGAAATGAGTTGTACATAAAAGAAGCTTGGTTAAGAAAGGTTTCTGATGGACCTAACCTGAAAGCATCTGATAAACTCATGCTATCCAATTTAGCCGATGATACTAGAAACTGTGTTGAAACTCTCAAGGCACTGGGACACGATCCTGATATAATGTCAGACAAAGTCACTGAAGTTGTTAAAAGATTACCTTTCCATCTCCAAAATCGCTGGAGAACAGAAGCTATTAAGTACACAGAGAGAAATAAGAGATATCCAGGATTTACACCATTAGCAGAGTTCCTAGAACGAGCTTCATTAGAAGTGAATGACCCATTATTCCAATCTTTGGATAAAGGGTTGAAGCAAAACAAAGAAAGGCGAACAACAAAAGGAACAAGTTTCAATGTGAGATTGGATGAGGAAGTATTAACTAAACCAGCAGTTGATGTTTAAAACACTAAAGTGCTCAATAAAATGCTGCAAGTTGCTCTATGTGCAAAGGAAAACACTGGTTGCATGAATGTAGCCAGTTTATAAAGTTGACTAAAGAGAAGAGACTTGATGGAGTAAGAAAGCAAAATTGTGCTTCAACTGTCTCCGGTCAAACCATAGAGTAACAACATGCAGAAAAGCCACAGTCTGTGAAGTAGACAATTGTGGTATGTGGCATCATAAATTGCTACATGATGCATTTAACAAAGAAGATACATCTGAAAAAGCTGGCAAAGTTAGTACTCAACCAAAAGTTAGCACAAAGAGTTGTGCCTGTAATCCATCTAAAGATTCCAAGATTGCATTGCCTATTGTAAAAGTAAAGGTAGGTAGATTAGGAATGGATAACCATATTTCAACTCTGGCATTACTGGACCCAGGAAGCAATAGCACATTCTGTACAAAAGCACTAATTGATAAATTGGGCATTTCAGGAAAATCAGTGACACTGAATATGACCACAATAAATAAAGTTGAAGATACTGAGGTTGAAGAGATAACCTTGGAAATGGTTACAGGTGGTCGAAAGAAACAAACGATAGTCCTGGAGAAAGTGTATGCACTGAAAGATTTTCCTCCAAGCTTGCAAGGTGGTGTAACTTCACAAGTTGATGTAAAAAAATGGAGACACCTAGAAAGTTTAGAGCTACCAAATGTTAATGCAGAAGTAGTCAGCATAGTTATTGGCCAAGATTATCCACACTTGCTAAAACCTCAAGAAGTAAGGTCAGGAAAAGATAATGAGCCATATGCAATAAGAACTGTGCTAGGTTGGGCAATTAATGGGCCTGTAGGAGATGATCCACACAGCAAGGAAGTATTTAATAACTTAATTCATACCATCCCAACATCAGAAAGTAGTCTGTCAATACAAGTTGAAAAATTTTGGGCTATTGACGGGTGTGAAGATCTGAACAAGAATACCAGTTGTATGTCCAAGGATGACAAGGAAGTACTTAGCCTCTGGGATAAGTCGGTAGTGAAAATCAATGGACATTTTCAGTTACCTATCCCATTTAAGCGTAATCCACCTGAGTTATGCAATAATAGAAGCATGGTGGATAAGCGTCAAGAGTCTTTGAAGAAGAGGTTAATAAAAAATCCAGCCTTGTTAGATGAGTATAACAAGGAAATTATGAAGCTGGTTACAAAAGGGCAAGCTGAAGTTGTGCCCGATGAAGAAATTGATGCCTTTCCTGGACTTACATGGTATTTACCAATTTTCAATGTAAAGAATGAAAAGAAGCCTGAAAAGTTTCGACTGGTATTTGATTGTGCAGCAGAATTTATGGGGACATCTCTCAACAAACATGTTCTACAAGGCCCTGATTTGACAAATAAGCTGTTTGGAATACTTCAAAGATTCAGAAAGGAGAAAGTGGCAATAATGAGTGATATTGAAGCCATGTATTATCAAGTGAAAGTCACACCATCACACAGAAATGCTCTCCGATTCCTTTGGTGGACAGACGGAGATTTGTCTAAAGACCCAGAGATCTACAGGATGACAGTACATCCATTTGGAGGAATTTGGAGCCCAAGTTGTGCAACATATGCTCTCCTACACACAGCTAATGACCAAAAGGATAATTTTGATGAAAGAACATTCGAGATCGTTCATAAGAATTTTTATGTAGATGACTTGCTTACATCCACAGAAACAGAAGAAGAGGCAGTGAACCTTAGAAGAAGCATAGCCAGTATGTTGAAGACTGGAGGGTTCAAGCTTACAAAGTGGACAAGTAATAGTAAGCATGTGCTACAAGATATACCATCAGATGAACAAGCCAAGAATGTTAAGAGTCTTGATTTGGACGAAGACTCTTTACCTGTGGAACATGCTTTAGGACTGGAATGGAATACTATTAATGATACACTAGCAATAAGAATTCAAGAGAAATGCAGACCTCAAACGAAGAGGGGATTGCTAAGTATCCTAAGTTCAGTGTATGATCCCTTGGGGTTAGTAAGTCCTTTCATACTTATTGGTAAGAAGATTTTTCAAGATGAATGTCGATTACAGAAAGGCTGGGATGATCATCTCTCTGAAGAGGGCATGAAGAGATGGACCAGGTGGTTATTGGATATGGAACATCTGAAAGACATCAACATCGAACGATGTTTTAAACCTCCTGGTTTCAATGAAGTCAGTTATCAAATCCATCATTTCTCTGATGCATCTGAATATGCTTATGGCACTGTGAGTTTTTTGAGGTTAGTTGACAGAAATAAAAACATTCACTGTGCTTTCCTTGCAGCCAAGTCAAGACTTGCCCCTATGAAGTCTACAACAACACCAAGACTTGAATTAGCAGCAGCTACTACAGCTGTGAAGATTGATGAAGCTTTGCATCAAGAGCTTGGCTTGGAATTGATAGAATCAACCTTTTGGACAGATAGCATGATTGTTATACAATATATCAAGAACAAATCCAAAAGGTTTAAAACTTTCGTTGCTAATCGTGTGGCATACATTCAGGGAAGCACAGATATTAAGCAATGGAGGTATATTCCTTCTAAAGAAAATCCAGCAGATGATGTATCACGTGGACTTCATGGTGAACAAATGAAGAGAAACCAACGATGGCTACAGGGGCCGGAATTTCTTTGGAAACCAGAAGAAGAATGGATACCACATTCAGATGAGAGCATAGACCTTCTGGTTGATGATATAGAAGTTAAGAAAGTACCAAAGTCTATTGCTGCAGTAAGTCAGGTTGCTGAAGATGTCACGGACAAGTTTCTCGTGAGCTTCTCAAGCTGGTTCCGCTTGAAGAAAGCTGTGGCATGGATGCGGCGATTTGGTCAGTGGTTGAAACAAGGTAAACCAACTACAGGACTCGAGTATCCTATTACACCAAGTGAGATATGTGAAGCTGGGAGAAGGTTATCATATACTACAAGGGTAAAGAGTATTATGCTGAAGAAATTGAAACTTTAAAAAGGATAGTGGACATTCCAAAGTCAAGTACAATATATAAGCTTGACCCATTCCTAGATAATACATCAAGTCTGAGAGTAGGTGGAAGGTTACATCAGGCACCAGTCTCTGAAGAGACAAGACATCCAGTCATAGTTCCACGACAACATGAGATTGCCAAGTTAATTGCAAAAGAGTCACATGAAACGACAGGACACTCAGGTCGTGAATATACTATGGCAAAGATCAGACAAGTGTATTGGATTCCTAGAGCTCGCCCTTTAGTTAAAGAAATGATCAAAAAGTGTGTTATTTGTAACAGATACAGAGGTGTAGCTAGGACTCAAAAGATGGGAGATCTACCTGAGGATAGATTAACACCTGGAAAACCTGCTTTCACATATGTTGGAATAGACTGTTTTGGTCCTTTTTTGGTTAAAAGGGGCCGGTCAAAAGAAAAGAGGTATGGTTGCATTTTTACATGCTTAGTAACTAGAGCAATACATCTAGAAAAGTTGAACTCTTTGGAAACGGATTCTTTCATTAACCCATTGCGTACGGGTGTCATGACATACATGACGTAGGAGCTTTGGCCTGACGACGGGCGTCATGACGTACACGACGTTCGGGGATTTTGGATCACTGTGCTATTTTATTTTGCTATGAAAAAGGAATGAGTGATGATGGCTACTGCAGTCATAATTACTATAATTACCGTAATATCGTGCAAGCTTAACGTCCAAAACCTAGATGGCACCACTTTTTTCTAGCACCAGCAGGTGAGAGAGCCTTGAATGGCACCCATCCACGGTCTCTAGCATGCACTGTCTCTATAGAGCGATGGCACACACTAAGTTGATGAACCCTTGCTCTAAAGTACCGCCGATGAAGGATGTGCAGGCAGAACGAGAAGAGGAAGGTGACTCAATCCATACCCAGTGTCTAAAATGTGCTCCTGTGCCAATATGGATGCCTTTCAATGTGGCACTCACAGTCACAAGCACAGGTTTCATTCCTCTTCCCTACCTCTTCTTGTTATCTTTATTGTAGGTGGTTATATGTTTCGTATTCGTTCATGACAGCACAAAAATACGAAAAAATAAAGTTGCCTTTTGTCCTCCCATAAAACAGCAATACTTCTATCACATTGAGTATAAAGAAAATAATGAGCTAATATGGATAACATACTACAATTTTAGTCAACTGCAGCACTGATAGAGCCTGTCATACGGCACATATAAGTCTCTAAACTCAATAAAACACACAAAAAAATAAAACACAAAAACCGCTCTAGTTTTACAATGAATGACTGAAAGAGATTTGGATGCTTCAAATTATATTGCTTCAAGTGGTCTCTCTCTAAAATAAAACCTATCCTGGAGGCTGGGCAAGCAAATTTATCTCCGTCTGCAATGGGTTAATGGTTTAGTAAGATTCATGTCAAGGAGAGGAGTACCTGAAAAGATAAGATCTGATAATGGTACCAATTTTGTTGGAGCACATCGGGAGCTTAAAGAGGCAGCATCTGATTTGCAAAGATCTTTCAAACTTCAGAATAAGTTACTTATGAAAAACATCAAGTGGGAGTTCAATCCACCACATGCGTCACATATGGGGGGCGTTTGGGAAAGGCCTATTAGAACAGTCAGAAATGTAATGAATATTCTAATTAAGAACCAATTAATTGATGATGAAAAGCTTGAGACTATCTTTTGTGAGGCTGAATCTATCGTTAATAACAGACCGCTTACACCCATTTCAGACGACCCTGATGACTTAGAACCATTGACTCCTAATCATTTACTCTTACTCAGACCAAGCTGCAACATTCCACTGACTAAGACTTGTAAGACAGATTATTATAGTAAAAGGTGGAGACATGTGCAGTATATTGCAGATCATTTTTGGAGAAGATGGATTAAGGAATATCTTCCATCACTTCAGATTCGTTCTAAATGGTTGAAAATTACAGCTAACATAAAAGTTGGCGATCTTGTAATAATCATGGACCTACCTCAACCTAGGCATAGCTGGCCACTTGCTCGTGTCATCGAAGTATTCAAAGGAAAAGATGACCTTGTCCGTAGTGTAAGATTAAGGACAGCTACTAGTGAACTAG
>BOPN01004114.1:32500-40000 GCA_017312705.2 Penaeus japonicus | reverse complement strand
TAACTTAGTAGATAGCTGTGGAAGCACAGCGATTCAACTCAGACTAGGCACAGGCTGGGTTTTATTGAGACGTTCCTTGAATATGAAATGTGACCAAACGGCACTGTACACGCCCCGAACCTGGGTTTGTTCCCTGCCCTTATAGGTGGGTGGAGAGAGTGTGTCTACCTCACAACTGTGGAATACGTGGGCGCCTCTAAGTGTTGGAACATGCAAGCATCACATCAAGTATAGGGTAATGAATTCTCTCTCTCTCTCTCTTTATCTGCCTCTCCTTCTATCTATCTATATCTCTCTTTCTTTATCTATCTCTTTCTTTATCTCTTTCTTTCTTTCTCTCTCTCTCTCTCTCTCTCTCTCTCTCTCTCTCTCTCTCTCTCTCTCTCTCTCTCTCTCTCTCTCTCTCTCTAACTGCAAAAATAAACTGCAATCATATCACAAAAAACAACAAAAGCTGTTGCTGATATACAATAGGTTATACATTTCTATTACATAGCATACTATCATACACGGATATATATATCAATGATATGATGGTTATATGTGTATATCAAGAGAAGAAAACAATGATCCAAGATAAACGTCTATACAAAACGAAGACAAGATCAAGGCTGGTTGCGAGGCTAGGAAATGAGCCTAGTAACTAGTTCTGACCTTCCCAGGGCACTAGACCCGGGGGCATAGATCTCTAGACGCGGTAGAAACGATCTGGGAAGAACCGCCGGTACTTTGAGACTTTCAAAATTGTCCTCCACTTCATAGATACTTCAAAGCACTGATTGTCACAGCCGCTGGGAAAATGGGCACCGGTAGCGCCTCTACGATATTGGTCTCAGTAAAAATAATGGCAAAGACATGAATACCGTTTATAGTTGATATCTTCTGTCTTTGAGGACTTTTCTTTCTTTTGACACGTGCGTAGAGGCACCGCTGGTAGTCGTAGGGGTGATTTTCCTAGCGGTTGTAGTAATCGGAACTTTTCGGCACGCAAATGAGGACAGCTTTAAGGTCTCACAGTACCAGTGTTTTTTCCTTAAATTGAGGCCAAGTGAATGGTCCATTATGGAGATAAGATTGTCCTATCTAACATATGTCTGAAAGACGATGCAACACGAATAACATTCTCTCAATTCACACAACGACCACTCTTATCCCAGGCACGCTTGATGATGGAGATATATATATGTATATTTATGTATATATATTATGTTTAGAATTGATAAAAAGTTCACATATAATAATTTATTGGTCTTATATAATAAGTACATGACATAAATTAATTGTAAAAAACATAAACTATTCTTATAATTATGTATAAATAAATTAGAAATAAGTTAAAATATCAAAATATTAAGTAAAATATTTACAGACCCTACAAGTTTGCAATGCTGCAAGCATAAAAAAGGAAGTTGGTATAAAATTCTTGAAGTGCATTTATGTGTACAAAAATAAAGTTACATCGGCCTCCCCTACTACGTGAGCACCCAGGCCAGACCTTACCACCTCGCTTAGATCTCTGTCTTGGGTCGCGTCACTAAGGGTCGGGTGCTTCGACAACCTCGAGGCTACTTAGGATGTGCTAGAACAAGAGTCGGTTCCGTCTGGCCTTTCCTGGCAGACTGAACGGGCGAGGGGCCGCAGAGAGGAGAGAAGAAGGAGGGAAAACAAAGCACGAGGGAAAAACTCGGAGGGGGATTCGCCGGAAGAAACCCTGTCCAGAGGGAGCCGCGAGGGGCGCCGCCGCCTTGAAGCGTCTTGGAGAAGTGGAAGAAGCGTTTCTTTCGGGCAAACCGACGGAGAGATGATGGTGATGAGACGTGCCGCAGGGAAGGAGCGTCGTGTGGCCCCGGCGTGGTGGGCCTCGGAGAACAGGGGTGGGTCGGCCGAGGGTGACGAGGGCCCCACGACCACGACGCCGGAGTGCGACACCTCCGCTACGCAATGGCCGGCCGCTCACTCCGCTACGCAGGTCAGAGCGGCGACTCTCGGGCGCGGCCGAATACTTGAGTGACGCCGTCGCCTCGCCGCTGGAGAGAGTGGGCGTCGCGGGGCATGGCCGGGGCGCCAGGCCGGCCCTCGCGACGACGCCGGAGGAGGAGGAGGGCACGGCTGTGCGAGTCCTTCCCGCCCTCGGTGTTCCTCGACCTGAATTCTTTCCGTGATGAGAGAAACAGCTTTTCACGCCAGCTTGAACATCACAACCTTCGTCAACTCGTCCAGGTGCATCCGCATCTGGAACGCGAAGCCATTTCGAGACCATTAGATGAAGAATTCAATCGGGTGAAGCGTTATTTCCTTATTTGACCAACTCAGCAGATGAATGGAATGCTGTGTGTGTGTGTGTGTGTGTGTGTGTGTGTGTGTGTGCGTGTGCGTGTGTGTGTGTGTGTGTGTGTGTGTGTGTGTGTGTGTGTGTGCGTGTGCGTGCGCGTGCGCGTGCGCGTGCGCGTGCGCGTGTGCATGGGTATGGGCATGTGCATGTGCATGCGCATGTACATATGCATGTGTGTGTGCGTGTGCGTATGAATGTATGTGTATGTTTAGATGTCGCCATGTCTGAACATGCGTTGATGCATTTCTGCCTGTGTATCTACATGTAAGTGAGCGTATGCAAGCTTGCAAGACAAAGGCACTTACGGCGTTATGGAAGAGGCAGTGCGTGGGCGCTTCATCCTCCTTGCCGGGGCACTGGGGCGTGCCGTCACACAAATCCAAGTCCTCAATGCAGCGCCACTCGCCCTGCTCCGAGGGCGACGGGCAGAACATCTTGGGGTGACCGTCGGCGGCCGCGGGACACTCTGCACAGGAAGCAAAACAAGACTGTTAGTTCCGCCTCCACGGAGCGCTTAGCTAAGTGATCTATGAATAGATCGCTCATTCCTGGCATTAACCTAATTATGATAAGCACTGATGGCAGAAGTAGTAATATCAATTATGATAATAGTAATGATGATAACTTAATCATTATCATCAGTAGTACTTGTAATAGTAATGATAACAATAATGACAATAGTAATCATGACGGTAATTATATTAATAATATAGATAGTAATGATAATAATGATAACAATATTACTATTGGTAAATATAATGATGATAATAATAATAATGATGATGAAGATTATAAGGATAAAAATAAAAATGATAATAATGACAATAATAATAATAGTAACAATAAACGCAACATCAATAAAACAATAACGAAACTGGGTCGATAAAACATGCACATAAGCATGAGGAAATTAATAATTCCCCCACCCCCACCCCTAACCCCACCCCCCAATCACACGTCCCTATTACCTAAGATTGATTGCTGTGAGGCAGAGGCAGGGATTAGAGGTAGGCAAGCAGGGCTATCAGTGGGGAAGGAGAACCAATCAGCTGATGACCGGCTATGGAGGAGATAAGGTGTGACGACGATCACGTAGGCATTTCGAGGCAGCTAGACGTCTTGGCACCTGCGCCTCACTACGTAAAAATTGTGTAGTAATGTATTATGGAAATATTTATTTCGTTTGTTTTTTTTCCTTGATTGTTTGTTTTTGTTGTTATTATCTCAAGCTTCATTGCCAGTCTGTTATCATTATCATGTTATGATTGTTTAGATTTTTATGCTACTGTAAACTGGAAACTTTGCTCTCTAATATCTGTGTTTTTATCGTTTTTTTACTATTGCTATTTGATGTTGTTCCTGTTTTTTCCCTAGTTCCCAGTGTACGCTGGGGAAATACAAATCTCAGCTTCTTGATCACCTCTTGACAGCTGTAGAGCCTTGGTATGAACACTGACAAACTCTTAATAGCTTTAGAGCCTGAGTATAATCACTTATTGACAGCTTTAAAGTCAGACTCCGAATACCGATCACCTCTTGACAGCCTTAGGACCCGTGTATGATTACAGAACGATTAACTTTTGACAACATTAGAGCCGAGCAAGGAATACCGATCATCTCTTGGTAGCTTTAGGACTCGAGTACGATTCCAGAACGATTACCTCTTGACAGGCTCCGAGCCCGAGCATGAATACCGATCACCTCTTGACGGCGTGGGTGAAGTGCCCGGGAGAGTTGCGCGTCATGTCAGTCTGAGCAGGACGTGAGAAGAGACTTCAGGCTGGGTTGGACGATCGAAATAATGACGTCACGAATCCCACGGAATCCTACAATGCCTCACGCGGCGCCTCATAAGTCAGAGTGGCGCGTGTCCATTAGCTGCAGCGCTAGGTATTGCAGGCGCGCTGGGACCGCCTCTTCCTCCTCTTCCTCTTCCTCCTCCTCCTCTTCCTCCCCTTCTTCCTCCTCCCCCCCCCCCACCTTCTGTCCTCATCTTCTTCTTGTCCTATTGGTCTTTCTTGTCTTTTTCTCATCTTCGTCCCCCTCCTCTTCTTGTCCAATTTCTCATTCTCCTCCTTCTTTCCCTCTTCTTCCTTCTCCTCGTCATTGCCTATTTCTTCTTCATCCTTTTCTTCCTCTTCCTATCATCACCATCACCTTCCCCCACCTCCATCTCCTCTACCTCCCCCTTCCCCCCTTACCCCTTACCCCTTCCCCCTCCCCTTCCCCCCTTCCCTTCCCCCCTCCCCCCCACCCTTCCCCCCTCCTCCCCCACTTCCTCCCTCCTCCCCCACTTCCCCCCTCCTCCCCCACCCTTCCCCCCTCGCCCCACCCTCCCCCTTCCCCCCTCCTCCCCCTCCCCCCTCTCCTCCTAGCCCTGGAGCGTGGGTGGGATGCTCGATTAGTAGTGTCTCCGTGACGGGTCCCTCGCAACAAAAGAGTCCCGCTGATGCTCCACGTATCTGTGAACAAACCGCCCGATACTCCGACCCGGGACACTCTCGCCCGATACCTCAGCAACCGACTTGGAGCTCACTAAGAATAGGGAATCAATGATACACATAACGTGGCATCGTCTTCCGGATGACTTTTTTTTTTTTTCTTTGTTTTTGTTTGTTTGGTTGGTTTGCTTGTTTTTTTTTTTTTGTACTTTGTTTTTCATTTCCTCTGTCTCTCGCTTGTTCTCTCTCGCTCTCTCTCTCTCGCTCTCTCTCTCTCTCTCTCTCTCTCTCTCTCTCTCTTACTCTCTCACTCTCTCTCTCTATCTCTCTCTCTCACTCTCTCTCTCTCACTCTCACTCTCACTCTCACTCTCACTCTCACTCTCTCTAACTCTCACTTTCACTCTTACTTTCGCTCTCACTCTTACTCTCAATCTCACTCACATACAATCATACTCACACTTTCTCTCAATTTTACTCCCACTCTTACTCTCGCTCACTCTCATTTGTCCCACACTTTCCCAGTACGCGATTTCGTAATGGGAAAGAAATGTGAGCTTCTGAATGAGTTGAATGCGTCCAGGCCGACAACTGATATCAAGGTATTTTCTTTTTTAACCGAATATTAAATTGTGGAATGCCCGCCAGAGGGACATTTTAAGAAGCAAATGCAATAATGATACGGCCAAGACAACCTCCGTGAAGTGATCAATGACACGCGTGAGGCGGAGTGAGAGACAGATAGGAGAGAGAGGGGGGGGAGGAGAAAGAGAGAGAGAGAGAGAGAATGAGAGAGAGAGAGAGAGAGAGAGGTAAAGTCGCGCGAGCGAGAAGGGCATAACATCCCTCATAACATCCGCCCCCGCACAGCTCCCGTTGCTGCAACTTTATTGACTGCCCACCTCTGTGACCCCCTCCCCTCCTCTTCCCTCCTTCTCCCTGCCACTACTATCCCCTTCCCATCCCCCATCTCTTCTCTCTCTTCTCCCTCCCCCCCTCCGTTCCTTCGCCCTGCCACTACTATCCCCTTCCCCTCCCCATCATCTCTTCTCTCCCCCTTCCCCTCCCCATCGCCCCTTCCTTTCCCCTGCCTCCCTTCCCTTACCCTCCCTAACACTCCCTCGCTTTTCCCCTTCCTCCCCCCTCTCAGAGACTACCCCCCCTCCCCATCTTCTGTCACGCACCTCTTGCCTTTATTCTTCTCCTCTTTTCTCTCTCCCTCTCCTTCCCCTCCCACCCACCTCCTCTTTTCCCTTCCCAACCTCCATTAACCTCCGTCGCCCACCTCTCGCCCTCACATGGCAGACAGCCTCTTCAAATAAAGAAATATAATGCTTTATAAATGCAAAAAGTGAATTGGTTTAACCCGATTGACTTTGTCTCTAACCTTTCGCGAAGACATATGCATCTATTCGTGCATAAATACAGTCACAGTGCATGCAACATATATCTCTATGCTATAGACTTTATATTTAGAGTTCAGATAGTTTCTCAATGACATTAGTGAGGCCAACACTTGTTGCACGGGATTTCCGCCCTTAAAATTGTCTCCCCAGTCTGTCTTCTTCTCTTTATTTTTCTCTTATCTTCCCTCTCTTTCCCGGACTCTTTATTTTTCTCTTATTTTCCCCCTCTTTCTCTGACTATTTTCTGTTCTCTTTCGTGTGCTTTCTCTCTCTCTCTCTCTCTCTCTCTCTCTCTCTCTCTCTCTCTCTCTCTCTCTCTCTCTCTCTCTCTCTCTCTCTCTCCTTCAAACATTAATTTGCCTCTCCATCTCTCCTCTCCCTCTTCCTCTTTCCTATCCCTACCCCCCCTCCACTCCTCCCTCTGCCACGAACCCCTAAAACGCAACTTCAATCACGAAAATACGAAACATAAAACAGAAATAAAGATAAAAACATCACAAATGCAGCTAAAAACCCAACTGGCGATACAAAAGCATAAAGTGGTAAAAATTAATTCGGGATTCTGTCTCTCTCTCTATCTATCTATCTATCTGTCTATCTATATCTATCTCTATCTTTATCTCTATCTTTATCCATCTTTCTCTCTCTCTCTCTCTCTCGCTCTCTCTCTCTCTCTCTCTCTCTCT
This sequence comes from Penaeus japonicus, assembly GCA_017312705.2. Taxonomy (NCBI): domain Eukaryota; kingdom Metazoa; phylum Arthropoda; class Malacostraca; order Decapoda; family Penaeidae; genus Penaeus; species Penaeus japonicus. The sequence goes on along the minus strand of BOPN01004114.1, from coordinate 33,136 downwards.
CTCTCTCTCTCTCTCTCTCTCTCTCTCTCTCTCTCTCTCTCTCTCTCTCTCTCTCTCTCTCTCTCTCTCTCTCTCTCTCTCTCTCGCTCTCTCTCTCTTATTCTCTCTTCGCGTGATCGTTCATTTTTATTTTCGGGACGTAGCGGAGACGGAGATCCTTAATGCAGTCCTGTCATGGCGATGGTAGCGGTTTGTGGGAGTTAAGTAGCGATTTATAAGCGTTTTTTAAAACGTCCTGTTAGTGCTTTTCGTGACGGGGTAGTTAAATACTGTTTGAAATATTTAAAGAGGCTGTTAGATTTGTTAGCGTCTTGGTCGATTTCTTAGTGAAGGGTTAGCGTTGTTTGGAATATTTAACGATGGTTTGTGGGAACTTGGTAGCGGTTTTGTTTGCGCTCTGGTTAGTTAGTAACGGGATAGTTTGAGTTGCTTGAAATACTTAAGGGTAGCTTCTTAGTGTCTTTTAGTGTTTCTTAACTTTGTTGGTCCTTTAGTTAGTAACTAGGATAGCTCGCGTTGTTTGTAATCCATGTGTCGCAAGAAGAGATAATAATGAGATAGCAGTGAGATAATGTTAATGACTAAATTGTTTGTTGTTGCTTGGTGGTCCTGTCTAGCAACGGCGATGTTTTCGTG
>BOPN01004113.1:132833-135182 GCA_017312705.2 Penaeus japonicus | reverse complement strand
ATATATATATATATGGTGTATGTGTGTTGTGTATGTTCATGTATATGTTTGTATATATGTGTGTGTGTATTTGTGTGTATATTTTTTTTGTGTGTGTCTATGTGTTTTTGTTTTGTTTTTCGGTGCATATCAATGTACATATACGAAAGGAGAAAAGGAAATAGTGATTGATAGGTGAAATCCATTTGTGATAGAAAAAAAAATAATAATTGCCATATTTTCGGTGAATCAAAGATAATACAAAACAGAAAGGAACAGTAACATGTACACGTAGATTAAAAAAAAAAAAAAAAAAAAAAAAAAACACCCACAGCCATTGTAATTACCGTCTTACAGTGGCTGTGTTTTTTTTTTTTTACTTTTTTCACTGATAATAACATGGCTGCTTGTCCAACTCATTAACATGGCACGACTCAGTAAGCTGCACCGTTCTCTTCGCAAGCGTTCTTGAATTCTTGTTACACCATGGAATTGTTCCGTGGATTAGTAGTGCTTATTTTAATTACTACAAGTATTATCTACTACTGTTATTATTTATGCTTTTATTATTACTACAGCTAATATTACTGCCTTTATTATTCCTACATTTATTATCTTTACTACTTACTACTTATTATCATTATTGCTACTGTCATTTCTGATAGTATTACTACTGATATCATCATTATTACCATTGTCTCTAATAATCAGTTATACCCTAATCAACAATATATTTGGAGTATCTCCCCTGTATAATTGCCTTGATACGGAATCATAATGTGCCAGAAATCCTCTCAATAAATCAATTAAAAAACGAGATTTCATTATCATAATAATAATAGAAAACCTGAGTACTCCCCCACCCTCCTCTTCTCCCTAAATCACCAAAGACCTTATTAGTTTAATTTGAACTATAATGCTGTCAAGAATGGCCACTGTAGCTCAATTAGCAACAAAGAGAGTACAACTGGTCTCATTCAACCCTTGGGATAGAGATGATACGGCTGAACTTCGGTAGAGACTTCTTTGTTTACGGAGGAATGGGGCCCAAAGGATAGGTATGAAGTCTTTTGTAGACGTGGATTTGTATGTGTGTTTTGTGTGTTGCGCTTGTGTGTTGAGATTGTGTGTGCGCTTGTTTGTGTGTGTGTCTTTCAGTTTTGTGTGTGTGGTTCGGTTTGTCTGACTGTGTGTGTGTGTGTTTCATTTTGCCTGACTGCGTGTGTGTGTGTGTGTGTGTTTCATTTTGTCTGACTGTGTGTGTGTGTGTGTGTGTGTGTTTCATTTTGTCTGACTGTGTGTGTGTGTGTGTGTGTGTTTCATTTTGTCTGACTGTGTGTATGTGTAAGTGCGTGCATATATCTGTTACTTTTCAAGCGTCGTGGGAGAGGGGGGGGGGGTGATATGATTTTCCTTACAGACTCTCATGCCAGGAGATTCGTAAGAACCCCCTCCCCTTCCCTCCCTTCCCCTTTCCCCGTTACTGACATGTAAACTCGCCCCTTGTTCTCTTCTCTTCTTTTAACCTGTCTCTCTCTCTCTCTCTTCCCCTCCCCATCCCCCCTGTCCACCCTCTTTCTCTCTGTCGTCTTTTTTGTGTGTCTCATTTGACACTTTCTTTCCTGGCACTTCCGTCACCACTACCATCAACAACCTCCCCCCCCCCCCCGCCCGCCTCTTTGTCCCCTTCCTCTCATAACTCCCCCCCCCCCTTTGGTCTGTCGTGCCCACTCCCTTCGAGACCCTTCCTCCCTCTCTTTCTCTCTTCCTTTTCCCTCTCTTTTCCTTCCGTGGTCCCGACCCCCTACCCTTTGACTAACGCTACCTACCTACCTCACTATTTGATATCCAAGCCACTTTCACTCTACCTTCTCTCCCCTCCCCCCTTACCTCAACCCCTTCCCCCCTCCCTTTCCTCTCCCCAGTCCCCTCCTCCCTATCTTCACCCTACCTTCTTTCCTCCAATACCCTTCTTCCTGTCTACCTACGCCCCCCTCCTTCCCCCCCCCTTCCCTCCCTTCCCTCTTTTACCCCAATCCCTTCCCCTTCTTCCGACCTACTTACCTCCCCTCTCCTCCCCCTTCCCCTTCTTCCTACCTCCCTCCTTCCCATCCTCATCTCCTCCCCCTTCCCCTTCTTCCTCCCTCCCTCCCTCCCATCCTCACCCCCTTTCCCTTTCCCTTCTTCCGACCTACTTAACTCCCCTCTCCTCCCCCTTCCCCTTATTCCTCCCTCCCTCCTTCCCATCCTCATCCCCTTTCCCTTCCCCTTCTTCCTCCCTCCCTCCCTCCCATCCTCACCCCCTTTCCCTTACCCTTCTTCCTCCCCCCCTCCCTCCCATCCTCACCCCCTCTCCCTTCCCCTTCTTCC
>BOPN01004113.1:117500-121398 GCA_017312705.2 Penaeus japonicus | reverse complement strand
TATATATATATATATATATATAAACCTATAATCACACACACACACACACACAAACACACATGTTTCGTAAGTGTTTTGTTTCTCTTCTCCTGCCCCACTCCTCATAACCTTCACGAATAAGACATAGAGGGCGTTGGGGAGAGGTTGGGGGGATACGTGGGAAAAAAAATTTAGCCACAGGTCCCGCATCAGTGCGAGCGGGTCCCTCATGGGATGAATTATTTCGAACGCAATTATCGGGGGCTTCTGAGTGACCTTATGTGTGCGTGTGTGTGTGTGCGTGTGTGTGTGTGTGTGAGGATGTGTGTGCGTGTGTGTGTGTGGAAAGGGAAGGGGTAGGGGGGGGGGGGGCTGTGTGAGTGTGTGACGATATGTGTGTGAGTGTGTGTGTGTTTGAATATCTCATCTTCATATGTATGAAGATGTCTTTGTGTGTGTGTGTGTGTGTGTGTGTGTGTGTGTGTGCGCGCGCGTGTGTGTGTGAGGCGATATACTATTAATTACTATAACCAACATTGTTCTCGTTCACTATTTGTATCATAATTTTCTTTGATGAAATAGCCAAAGTCTTTATCAATATCACAATCATAATTTTTTTTATATTTGCTATTCTTATTGCTCTTAGAATCTCACTTTATACATGTTTGCCATTACAGTTATCAGTACTAATACCATTATCAATATAATAACCATTATTGGTATAATTTATGTTTTCATCTTCACCTTTATCATAATCATTGCTATGATTATTATTATTGTTTTTAAAGTCTATTGTCATCACCATAATCATTATTGTGTTCTTATCATCATTATATATTTCTTTATTATCATCATCGTTCTTTCATTATCATTATTGCTATTATTGTAATTATCATTATCGATATTATCATTACAATTATTATCATTCTTATTCATTCTATCATTATTGTTGTCCTCATTCTCAGAATTATAATTTTCATGATCATGCTCCTTATTATCATTATTATCATTGTCATTATTATTACTATTTTCATCATCATTATCATCAACAATGATATAATCGTTATCACTATCATTAGCTACATCATATACATCGAATCATCTAGAACTTAACCATAACATGAGGCACGCACACATTCATAAAGACAAACATAAAGACAAACAGATAACAAAAGATACTTATATCTGCACACTCACTGATTCATCTATATTCTATCTAACTAAATCTACCTATCTCTCTATATCCATGTATATCTATAAGTTCATCTATATTTCTATCTATCTTATTATCCACCCATCTATCCACTTATCTGTCTACTAATCTATCTATCTATCCATCTATCTATCTATTTACCTATTTATCTGTCTCTGTTTATCTGTTTATCTAGTTATATGTCTATCCATCAGCCGATATATCTATCATTTCTTCTATCTATTCATCTATCTATCAGCCTATATCTTCCAGCTTAAACGAACGTGTGTCTGTGTGTATACATATACGTATACATGTGTGCGTATGTGCATGTGTTTAAGCTTAATTCCTAATTGTAACTAATATTAGACTGTTAATGCAAGTACTTAACATGTTAATAATCATGTGACTTAATTAATCAGTTGCCTGATTATTTCATTCGCAAATGTATTATGAAATAATAAGAAAAAATATGAAAGAAGCAGATATATCAATGATTTAAACACAGATATAGATATTCCAAAAAGAAAAGGAAAAATGCTTCAAGAAAAACATATTTTTGTAGACTTAAGTATTTCATAATTCTGAAAAACAGGTGAAAATAAAATCATAAAACGCAGGGTAAATCTTCCACGTGAAGTGCAACAATATCTATCAACTCTATAAACAATCAAAGTAATGGCGATGGGCAAAGCAAAGATTTACTTTGAATTCCCAACGTGAAATAAACAAATCTGGACATTCATAGACCACACAGAAACAGATTATATACCCAGCCAGAAGGCTAGACAATGGCGATTATAATAAATAATCTATTTAGCGGCATTATTAATCAGTCATTCATTAAATCCCAAACTCAATTAACAGAGGACCTGGTTCCTCACGTTATCATTCCGATATTTGGTGGGAACTTTTTATCATGTCCACACACATCATGCAGGCTTTAGAGTGAAGGAATACACAGGCTAAAATTAATCATTTGCACATACCTTAATCATAGAAATAAACTGGCTAAAATAACTGGCGTTTACTGACGATATGTTATATATAAAACATAGAAGTACCAGAAAGAAAGGATAAATATACCTCATAGTGATACACATGAAACACAGATGAATCTACATGAGCAAAAAGAAAGAAAGAGAGAGAGAGAGAGAGAGAGAGAGAGAGAGAGAGAGAGAGAGAGAGAGAGAGAGAGAGAGAGAGAGAGAGAGAGAGAGAGAGAGAGAGAGAGAGAGAGAGAGAGAGAGAGAGAGAGAGAGAGAGAGAGAGAGAGAGAGAGAGAGAGAGAGAGAGAGAGAGAGAGAGAGATAGTGAGAGAAAGAGAGAGAAAAATAAATAAAGAAAGAGAAAATATGAAAATGAAAGACATAAGGACAGACAGTAAGAGAGAGAGAGAGAGAGAGAGAGAGAGAGAGAGAGAGAGAGAGAGAATGGAAGAGGAAGATTGAGAGAGAGAGAGAGAGAGAGAGAGAGAAAACGTTCATACGGCTGACCATGTGATTACGCGTTGGACACACGTGATGTATATCTGAAGGAGTTTACATATCCTTACACACGGACAAATAGCATACACACATTGCACATAAACTTACAGGATTTACACATAAACATAAACACAGGGTGTTTGTAACCAGACATAGAGCAGATACGAACATAAACCAGGTTATAAGAACATACAACATAAGCACAAATCAGGTTATATGAGACACACCCATGGCTTAATACAACATTTTAAAGTATACGTCACCGGCAATTTCCATGTCAACTGCCTTTGAGTCATCTTATTTGCATGTGATTATTTTCATACGAGAGACTTTTATGTTAACATTGTTCATACAGAGGAAATTAAAACTTTCAGCATCAGAGGAGATTAATTTGACTCGATATTACGTGTGAACGACAGCGAGAAAAAGAGCGTCGGTACGGTTGAGTGAAAGAGGGAGAGGGAGAGAGGGGGATTGGATGGAGGAGAGAGAGGGAGAGAGGGAGGAGGAGAGAGTGGGATTGGATGGAGGAGAGAGTGGGATTGGATGGAGGAGAGAGAGGGAAAGAGGGAGGAGGAAAGAGGGGGATTGATGGGAAAGGGAGAGGGAGAGAGTGGGGTGGATGGAGGAGAGAGAGGGAAAGAGGGAGGAGGAAAGAGTGGGATTGATGGGAAAGGGAGAGGGAGAGAGTGGGATTGGATGGATGGAGGAGAGAGAGGGAAAGAGGGAGGAGGAAAGAGGGGGATTGATGGGAAAGGGAGAGGGAGAGAGTGGGATTGGATGGATGGAGGAGAGAGAGGGAAAGAGGGAGGAGGAAAGAGTGGGATTGATGGGAAAGGGAGAGAGAAAGAGTGGGATGGATGGAGGAAAGAGATAGACGGAGGGAAGGGGGAGAAAAAGGAGAAAAGGAGAGGAAGAGAAAAAGAGGGAAAGAGAAGCAGATAATTCAATAGATAGATCACGAAAGTAGGGGAATGGGAGGTGGGGGGGGGGGGAATTATGTATAGATAGGTATATAGAGATAGATAGATAGATAGATAGATAGATAGATAGAGAGAGAGGCAGACAGATAGACAGAGCGAAACGGATATAGGCAGATAAAAAGAGAGAAATAGAGAGGTGGATAGATATATAGATAAAGAAGCAATCAAACAAATAAACAAAGAACTGACACAAAAAGAAAAGAAATTGAGAGCAACAGAAATCGCCCAAAACATGTTTTCCCCGCTGAAAATCAACG
>BOPN01004113.1:82500-85000 GCA_017312705.2 Penaeus japonicus | reverse complement strand
AATGATGATGATGATGATAATAATGATAATGATGACACAAATGAGAGCAATAGCGATAATTCTAAGAATACTAAATAGACTAAACAATAGCAATGATAATGATAATCATATCTATGATAATGATAATGATAACCATACTAATAATAATGATAAAGATAATCATATCAATGATAATGATAATCATGTTAATAATGATGATAAGGATAATCATATTAATAATAATGATAATCATACTGATGATAATGCTAATGATGATGATGATAATAATAACGATAACGATAACAATTACAACACTAATAAGGATAGTAATAACACTAATAGTAGTAATAATAATTATAGTAAAGCTAATAGTAATGACTATAATAATCATGAAAATGATAATAATGATAATAGCATTGACGATAACAACAACAATACCTACGTTAAAGGATGATATGTAGCTTATCTATTATATGTATATCATATCATATGTATATTATGTTATATTTTATCTATCATAAGTATCATATTTCACGTGAAGCTCTTTAGAATATAAGAAAACAGAAAAGAAAGAAAGAAAAAGAAAAAAGAAATCATTATGTACATAATTTCTTTTTATGCACATACAAGTTGTCATGTATATTTGAATCATGATCATGATGATAATAATGATATTGATGATAAGGACAATGATAATAATAATAATGAAAAGTATATAAACAACAACAACAATGATAATGATAATAATAATAGTAATGATAACAAAAATAAAGCAAATAATGATGATAATATTGATAATGATAGCAATCATCATAATAATAATGAAGATAATGATGATGATAATAATAATAAGCCAAATGACTGCAACAACAGTCACGTCGAGAGATTGCAAAACTTAACACTGCACTGTGACGCACTAGACCAATACGATCTTATTAGCATATTAAGTGGCAATTCTGAGATGAAATGGAAAAAAAGAAGCACTAATCAAGTGAAAAAACAAAAAATCTTACTTTATTATCAGATGTCGTGTGGCGGTGCGTGGCTGACTGTCATATTTGGAAGAAGGTCAGGTCGAGGGAAAGGGGTACTTAGGTGGGTGGGTAAGGGGTGTAGGGTGGTGGGTGGGTAAGGGGAGGTGGGTGGGTGGGTAAGGGGAGGTGGGTGGGTGGGTATGGGAGGTTAGAGGGGGGGGGGGGGGAAGGGTTCTGGAGATAGAGAGTGAATGAAGAGAGGAAAATAGAAGGCCACACGCAGACACGCACAGGTAAACACACACACGCACACTCCATACTGGTGTCAAACAGACGCTTCTCTGAGTGAACAAGATATAACCAGCATATATACCAATAAAAAAAAACAAAAACAAAAACAAAATCCAAAAAACAAAATCCAAACCATACAAAACACCAAAGTCAAAAGCAACCAAAGCAGAAACAAGCACAAGGAAGATAACAAAGGAAACAAATAGATGGCGAGAAAGCGAAGGGAAAGAGTAGGTTTGGTGAATCGAGTCGAGTTTTCGATCGACTCTCCATTGAACTCCTTTGGCACTTGCAACTTTTTGACCTCCGCTTGCAAGTCGACGCGGGGAGAATGTTGTTTGTATTTATATTTGTCTGTTTATCTATTTGTCTGGATTTGGCTATTTACTGGTTTATAGACCTGTGTTTTTTTTTTTATTATTCATTTAGCACTTTATCTATTTTTCTTCGTATCTTTACCTATTAGTTTATCTGTCTATAAATATGTCATTTATATATTCCATATTATATCATTGCCATAATCATAGTTGTCGGAGTGGCCAGAGAGAGAAAATGATGAGAGGGAAAGAGAGAGTAAGAGAAAGCGAGAGATTGAAGGAAAGAAAGAGAGAGAGAGATAGAGAGAGAGACAGAGAGAGAGACAGAGAGAGATAGATAGATAGAGAGAGAGAGAGAGAGAGAGAGAGAGAGAAGAGAGAGAGAGAAGAAGAAGAAGAGAGAGAGAGAGAGAGAGAGAGAGAAGTAGAGCAAGAGAAAGAGAGAAAGAAAGAAAGAAAGAGAGAGAAAGAGAGAGAGAGAGATAGAACAAGAGAGCGAGAGAGAAATAGAGAGAGAACACCCTCCCCCCCCCAAAAAAAAAGGAAACCTCCCCCCTTTGCACCCCCAACCAAAAGAAAATAAAAGAGAAAATAACCTACCTGCCCCCCGGACCCCACCCGACCCCCCAAACACACACCAAAAAAAAAAAAAAGAGAAAAAAAGAAAAGAATAGGTCGGTTTCAGAAGAAGGAAGCAAACCATTATGCGTTATTGTGCGTGGAACCGTGTTATTGTGCGGTCTGGAGAGTCCTCACCACTTTCTTTGCCGGTGTTGACATCCATTCATCTAGGGTGAACAAGGAGCCTTTTGTCTCAAGGACCGTTTTTAACATAAGTAATTGCGCGACAGTTGGCCGAGGTGAGGGAGGGGGAGGAGGGAGAGGGAGGGGGAGGAGGGGGGTTTGGGAGGACGGGGGAAGGGTAGGGAGAGGGAGGGG
>BOPN01004113.1:67500-77500 GCA_017312705.2 Penaeus japonicus | reverse complement strand
AGTTTACACACACGCTCACGCAATTAGTAGAAAGAAAAAGAAAAGAAGAAAAGAAAAGAAAAGAAAATTAATGAATTAAAAAAAAAAATGTTATATCAATAACCAACGTTTACTCATATCCCAAAAAAGAAACAGGCAGTTTTCGGGTCTGTAAAGTTCTCATAGTCATCGGATCGAACACAATGTCCACAGTTGAAGCAATACGGGTAGTCCCCATGACCCGGATAAAGTTTGGATATTGTAACTAACTCTGCAATACATAATATTCCCACGTTCAAACAAAGCTACATAATCAATTATCTTTCAAGCTGTTCCACCCGGATATTTTCTGCGTAACTTACATCACTGAATTAAATCTATCCTGTACATGATGACAGAGGCACGCCGTTGTCAAAATGGTTCCGGTTTTGTGTCAATGTCTGGCGCGCTTTACGATCACTGTTGAATTATTTATGCATCATTGTGGCAGTATATGCTGCATCTCTCCCTGAGTGATTCTCGCGGTTAAAATTCCCATGTAAATCAAAATAGGACGAATGGTATTGGATTTTTGGAAATTGAATATATATGAATAATTCGTGAAGAAGAGGAGAGTGATAACTATTTATTTTAGAGACCAGCATATTTTAACCCTGTGCGTTATATATATATTTGGATATACACTATATTTTGTATATAACATTTCAGTTACGAAGTAGTATCCTCTGATATATGGTACATCATGTAAAGGTAAAGACACTATATCAAACTGTTCAATAAATATCTCATCTAGCTTGCAGTGTGAAAGACGTTTATACCAACAGCAATATACTACGTAAATAGATGTCTCTATTTATTTGGATAATGTCGAATAACGTGTTAAATGAAAAGGAAAAGGAACAATGAAAAAATAACGTACGATTAAAAAAGAAAAAAAAATGAAGAAAATATGGTAGAATAGAAATAAGATAAAATGAAAAAAAAATAGATGAAAGAATAAAAAAAATCAAAGATAAGAATATAGGAACGAATGAAATACAAAAGAATCGAAAAAATAAAAAAAGTGAAATCATGAAAAAATGACACAAGGCAGGAATGAAAGAAAGAAATAATAATATAAGAGAGAAAGAGATGCAAAAGACATCAAAAGAAGGTGAAAGAAATAAAAAGAAATAAAAAAGATGTTAGGAAGAAAGGAAGCATCGAAAAAAGGGGATAACGAAAGAAGGAAAACAAATATTCATGAGATAATAAAATAAGAAAACAAAGGAAAAGCAACACTAGAAAAACGAAGAGGAAAAAGGAAAAACAAAAATACATTCGTCTGCGCTGTAACGTATACGCTGCCAGTGATTTTAGATAACAACGCACTCTCTACCTGCACAAATGTTGCGCCTGCCCTTATGCGCATCTAATCTGCTAAATATCTGTAGATATTGACCCTGTCTCTCTGTCTAAAGGGATGCTATCCTGTTAAGACGGCGAGAATCACCTGAGGAATTTGACCTGTCTTGGCGTTTCCAAGCTGCGACTATACCGTGGATTCTTCAACGCCCTCAAGTCGGATAAAATCAGAAATCAGTTGTCTCTTTCGTGTGTCATTACGGATGAAAAGTCATCTCCCCCCCAAAAAAAAAAAAGAATAAATGAAAAATGAAATAAAATAAAAGTAAGTCAATAAAATAAGAATATAGGTAAGATGAAAAAAAAAAAAAAATCATAATGATAATGAAATAAATAGAAATCCATTAGTACATCATTGTCTTTGGTGCAGCTGTTGCAAACCTTGACTCTTTTATATTCTGATTAATGAGCTTTTTATTCCCTCGATTTTGTAATTAATCTAATAATCTGTTAAACTGCACTTTGATATGGGCTCTTCTTATCTATATTTAGAAATCTTTCATCAACCTCTGGATTATTTTTGCCATCTAATATTGGCAGTTTATGGAATTATTCATGGATTAAATCTTGCCAGAACCTTTGTGTCGTCTTTTAAGCCAGATGCTTTGCAAAACCAACAGAAGGGCTGTCATAATATACGGTAATTTCAAAGGACGTGTTGTGTAGCGTCATCCAGTACTTTCATTCTCTTTCCCTCTAAGTTGCATCAATGTTTATAAAGTTTCAATTTTTTTTTTCTTTCGCTATTTATCTCCGATGCGGTCTTGTTCTCCGGTCTTTTAATCACAGACACACTTGCAACCCGTGCCATCGATTTATGCTATACCTTTGCTAATCGTAAGTCCGGTTCTCTCACTTGTCCCAAACTTCTTAATGTCACTGATTTTTTTCCCCTTTTTTGCATCTACGGTGTAACCAAATAGACTTGAAAACACGACTTCATTCTAACGTTTGCAGACTCAACCCAGTCTTGTGCATTTACAACCCCCTTTACTGTGTTCAATCCACGTTTTTATTAATTAATTATTATTATTATCATTATTTCATTTATCTATTTATTATTATTATTATTTTTTTTTTTTTGCATAGTATGCTGCACAAATCATTCCGATTTCCTTGTTTCACAGCATTTCCCTAGATGTGTTCAGCTCTCCTGATACATCTGAATACTATCTGCCTATTCTTGTCGTCTCTCTTGTCCTCCTTTTCCTCTCTGGCCACCTGAAACATCCAATATACATATATCTATATCGTGAAGCTTTCTCCATTTCTTTTCTCAGCGTGTATATGTTTGCCTCACGTTTTCTTGATGCACCTCACTTTATCTTCATTTTTGTTTCGCTTTCTATTCGTTCTCAGTCTAAATTTTTTCCCTGCCTCACCTTATCGTATCAAACACACTCCCCCCCCCCCTCCCTCCTTCAATCTACCGTACGTGAGCCTCAATAATTTGATTCTATTTCGAGTATGACTTCCGGTCCGTGGTTCCCATGTTGTTACTTCGTCATAGTTCAAGGTCGAGCGATTTCGAAGGGCGGGCAAGTCTAATACGACATCATTACCAATCGCTATTATTTCTTGTTTGTTATCTCGCTTTTGTTTTTTTTTTCGCATTTTCATTTATATTACTGGTATTTGTGTATGTGTGTGTGTGTGTGTGTGTGTGTGTGTGTGTGTGTGTTTGTGTTTGTGTGTGTGTGTGTGTGTGTGTGTGTGTGTGTGTGTGTGTGTGTGTGTGTGTGTGTGTATCTTTGTGTATTTTTGTGTATTCTCGTATTTTCGTATTTATCCTAGGTCTAATATCGTGTATTTCTGAGTTATTAGTTGTTTTTTGAGCTTATTAGTTGTCTTGAGCGACTACCAACTTAACTCACCCACATCCTATTATTATCAGTGTACTATATCGTTTCGTTGATATATCTTTCTCTTTTCACATTGATCGAGGCATCACCCTTTCACAAAACAAAAGTTCGAAAATCTCTTAAGAGTTGAAGGAATTTTGAACAAATGATTACTTGTAATCTTGATGGTACGAATGCGATGCTTAATTTGAATATCCATCCTTCTCTCCTGCTGCTCTATTTAGCTATAATTTTGTTCTAGATATTGTAAGCTATATGTTTAAAACATTTATATAATAAGGTAAAAAGTGAGTGCGTAAGAAAGTGTGAGAGAAAAGGAAGAGGGAGGAAGGAAAGGAGAGAGGGGGAGAGGGAGAAGGGGATAAACAGACAGACTGAGGACTGATAGATAAATAAGAAGGGTGATGGTGAGAGGACGGTAGACAGAAAAATAAAGCAGATAAATAAATAGACAAATATATAGATAGAGAGAGAGAGAAAGAGAATATTCCAACTATTCCCTGCTGCAGCTTTAGGAATAGAAAACCATTCTTCTTGAAGTTTAGCATAGACGAAAAAACTTTTTTAATGCCTGCATGAAAAAGAATCTACACATCAAATTGGCACAATTGTCCCGTGCTGTGAACCGGAGGTATATGTGATACACCAACCTCACCCCCCCCCCCACCCCCGGGTCTCTCTCTCTCTGTCTTTCTCTGAGTACGTCTCTCTCGCTTTCTCTCTCTCTCTCTTTTATTTTCCTTCTTCCCTCTCTACGCCTCACTTTCATTTTATTTTCATTTCTGTTAACATCCATATCCCTCTCTCTTTCCTCCTTCTCTTCTCTCTCTTATTAATTACTATCACTATCTTTCTCTCTCCCTTAACTCCCTCTATCTCTATACCAAGTACCTGCAGGCCAATAACAATATTAACATCAAAGTCTTAGATCGGTCTATACATAACAGGGTATTGGAATTCATCAACGAGAATAACTTTCTGTCTAACAACCAGTCTGGATTTCGAACCAAATGCTGCATAATAATTGCTCTTCAGCGTTTCATTAACTATGTGATCTCTACATCTGATTGGCAAGGGCGTCTGATACAGTAAACTATGGCATATTTTTGCATAAAATTCACCACCACGGAATAAGATCAACCACTTTTACATGGCTTAAAAATGACCTGTCTAGCCCCTAACAGTACGTCAGTTTCAACAGAGATTTCAACAGAGTTTCAACAGATCATTTCATTATATTAATTGTAGAGTCCCTCAAAGTTCTATCTTAGAGTCGCTTCTTTCATGCTGTCCCCAGACTTAATGCAATTATATTTACATATAGTTGTTCTATTCCCCACAGTCATATTGATATATTTACCCTTAGGAATTTAACAAACTATCATTCAAAACACATTCGTAACCAGCTATCAGCTAACAAGCTCATCTTAAGCCCATAACGACGGATGATGTGACGTTCACGTCATGGCTTGGCTTGTCTTCTCACCGGGTGACGTAGACGCCACGTCATGGCTTTCATCCGACCGGCTCGCTGGGTGATCCGGTGCGTAGCAACTGGCCGCCGCCTTATTGTACGAAAAGCCCGCGGCGTTAAGGCTTGCGTACTTCGAAATACCCGGCGAAATGTTCATGCGCAGCCAAAACTGCCCCTTCGTTAACATATCTCACTCACTGCATGGTTTTTCACGGCCGTAAGAAATTAACCTACATAATCCTACCACTATTTATCTAACATTCCGTACAGCCAAGTGAAACAACTTAACAGCTGTGCGTTTCACATCTGAAATGTAACACAAAAATTGCTAAAGAGCGTCGAATACTTCATCTGATTCATCACATACTAGATACAAATTTCTGCTTTTAATTTATTACTCCCTAATCTATCCAATATAAAATACTGTCCAACCATCTCGGGCTATGTTAGCAATACAACGATCAAGCTAGCGATAAATTTCACAACCTTAAAATCCTGCAGCTACTAAATATCAACAAAGTCGTATGTGCAACATATGTATACAAATACCTACATGGTCTTATAAAAAAACAAGGATTATTTATCACCTAACAATAACCCAATACCTACTATGAGAGCTAATCACTATGTCAGGTTCTCACTTACGTTACCATCACAATTACAAACAAATATAAAATATCATGGTATAAAAATATACAACGAGGTTACATAGTTTTAAAAATGATCTCAAGAGACACATCATCAAATCATATCTTTCCTCACTCAGTATTTGTCCCTAATAGTGTATCTCCACAAACAATTCGACTCTTTACTTCTCTGTTCTTTGTCTGTTCTCATTCAGCTTAGGTATCTGATCATAGTTACAGTTTTATTAATTGCTGATTTCATGGCTGAATTATCATCATGCTGAATTTACCTTTGATGCTTAATAGATGAATTTATTCAGCAAAGTACCTGGTTTTCATCTGAATCGTGTTATTTTATGTGTTTGGTATACATTTTTGAGACCAAATTAATAACTTCTGTCCATATGTCAGTCTGTCTCTCTCTCTCTATCTGTCAGTCTGTCTATCTATTTATCTCTCTCTCTGCCAATCTGTCTATCTATTTCTTCCTCTCTCTGCCAGTCTGTCTATCTATTTCTCTCTCTCTCACTCTCTCAATCTTTCTCCCTCCCTCTATATCCCCCCCCCTCCCCCCTCTCTCACTCTCTTTCTCTCTCACTCTCATCTCGTTTTTTAAATATTTCGTGTAACCAAAGTGAAACGCGTGTCTGACGTGTTTTGCAGACTTCCCATACTTCCATGACCTGGATTTACTCACAAGTAGCTTATACTTCCCCAAAGGCAATGTTTACATTTAGCAAATGCATGCAACCTTTTGTGGAAATGCGTGATGTTTGGTAATTAACTTTACATAAACCTGTTTAATTAGTTCATACTAGAGAGCTTTCCCATTTTAAACTTAATAGTCTAGACAGGGATTGCATCTACATTCATTCTTTTGTTAATTGTATTTGCAAAAGAGAATGAGTAGATAATATTTGCTGATTAAAGCTTAAGTATTTACCTTAACACACACACACACAAGCAAACAGAAAACACACACACACACACACACACTCGCTCACTCATTCACTCATTCGTGCATTCATTCATTAGTTCACCCCTTCACTTATTCACTTATCATTCATTCACGCACACACAAGATAATAGAGAGAGAGAGAGAGAGAGAGAGAGAGAGAGTAAGAAAGAGAGAGAGAGAGAGAGAGAGAGAGAGAGAGAGAGAGAGAGAGAGAGAGAGAGAGAGAGAGAGAGAGAGAGAGAGTAAGAAAGAGAGAGAGAGAGAGAGAGAGAGAGAGAGAGAGAGAGAGAGAGAGAGAGAGAGAGAGAGAGAGAGAGTAAGAGAGAGAGAGAGAGAGAGAGAGAGAGAGAGAGAGAGAGAGAGAGAGAGAGAGAGAGAGAAAGAGAGAGAGAGAGAGAGTAAGAAAGAGAGAGAGAGAGAGAGAGAGAGAGAGAGAGAGAGAGAGAGAGAGAGAGAGAGAGAGAGAGAGAGAGAGAGAGAAAGAGAGAGAGAGAGAGAGTAAGAAAGAGAGAGAGAGAGAGAGAGAGAGAGAGAGAGAGAGAGAGAGAGAGAGAGAGAGAGAGAGAGAGAGAGAGAGAGAGAGAGAGAGAGAGAGAGAGAGAGAGAGAGAGAGAGAGAGAGAGAGAGAGAGAGAGAGAGAGAGAGAGAGAGAGAGAGAGAGAGAGAGAGACAAACACACAAACACCACTCCTGGCCCACCCAATCCATCGCTACCTTCCAGATTTGACGCCATTAGTATTCATCGATTAATTTCCAAAGACCCGAACTTTATGGCCTTATCCGACAAACAAGATCAGGGCATCCGGAAGACAACGGATCAGGAATCTTCTCTCTCTACCTCTTTCACTTCCTTTCACTCTTGCGTTTATACTGTCTTGCTCTCGCACTCTCTTTCAATTCTTTGTCTGATTGCCTGTCTGTCTGTCTGCTTGTATGTGTGTTTCTTCTCTTTTCTGTCTTCTTCCACTCTCTCTTTTTCTCTGTCTCCTCTCTCTCTCTCTCTCTCTCTCTCTCTCTCTCTCTCTCTCTCTCTCTCTCTCTCTCTCTCTCTCTCTCTCTCCCTCTCTCTTCTTTCTCCTCCCATCTCTCTTATCTCTCTCTCTTTCCACCTTTTATTTTCTCCCCTCATCCTCCTTTCTCTGACCTCTTTCTCATTTCCACAATGCCCCTCTTTCCTCAACTCAGGTCTGCTTCTTTTCCCCTTAATTTCTTTCTGCATTCATTCTCCCCTCGCTCTCTCTTGCTTGTCAATGACTCCCATCCACTCATCTATTCTTTGAGTGTCTCCTTTCTCTCTCTCTCTCTCTCTCTCTCTCTCTCTCTCTCTCTCTCTCTCTCTCTCTTTCTCTCTCTCTCTGTACCTGTTTGTCTGTCTGTCTGTCCCTCCCTCTCCTCCCCCCCTCTCTTTCTCTTCTCTCCTTCGACTCTCTATCTCTATTCTTCATTGTCTCATCCTAACTCCCTCTCCCCCCTTCTCTCTTTTTCACTCCCTCTCTCTCTCTCAATCTCCCCCTCTATCTCTCTCTCTTTTCTTCATCCCATTCCCCTTTCGCTTCCCTTCTTTTGAAATTTGAATTTGAATTTGAATTCTCTCTCTCGCTCTCTCTTTCATACCCAAATCTCTCTCTCTCCCTCTCTTTCTTTCTCTCTCTCTCTCTCTTTCTCTTTCTCACATCCAAATCTCTCATTCTCTCTCTCTCTCTCTCTCTTTCTCACATCCAAATCTCTCATTCTCTCTCTCTCTCTCTCTCTTTCTCTTTCTCACATCCAAATCTCTCCTTCTCTCTCTCTCTCTCCTGCACCTAATCTCTCATTCTCTCTCTCTCTCTCTCTCTCACTCTATATCCCATTCCTCCTCCATCCTTTTAACCGAATTTATGCACTACGCAGATCAAATGAACACGGCGACAGGCCCCCTAGGGTGATTGGCTGCAAATCCGAGTTCAAGTGTTTATTTAACTTGTTCAAATAACGTCGGGGGTGAACGAGGGGACGCTTAGACGGAGGAAAACTTTATAAATTGTATTATAGAGGATCCCATGGAGTTTAGCTTATGTAGAAAACGAATTATTTTTCCTTTTCGTTGTTGCTTAGATATGAGAGCTTAAGGTTCAGCTTGGATTTTTTAGTTTCTATTATTATCCTCGTTATCATTATCATTATGGTTATTTTTTATGTTATTGTTTTTATTTTGTTTTTATTGTCATCTTTTTTTCAGTGATCATTGTTGTTATGATCTTTATTAATTTATTATAATGATTATCATTGTTATCATCATTCAAATTATCATAGCTATCATTGTCACTATCATTCTCATCATCCTAATTATCCCTGTTATTATCACTCTAACCATTAGCATTACCTTTGTTATTACCATCATCTTTATCAATTTAATCATTAATCTTGTAATTATCGACATGATCATCTATATCTATAAAATCCCATACACTCTAGACAAATAAACAAATTCGTATCTCTGACATGTATTCAGAAAGTCACAGTTTACACATTTATCACGAGGTATCCATCCACAACGAGCAATTGCATGTTGACAAGACAAGATCACCACCCTAAGCTCGATGGCTAGCTCATAAAAAAGGCATCATCTCAGATCACCGCCCTATCTCGATGCCATAACGAGGCTATGTGGAATTGTATAAAGTCTATATAATGTCGTTTGCGATTTTTTTTTTTTATGTTTCGAATGCAATATGGAGAGTTGTATTGTGTTTATAGATAGGTTGCATTAACATCTGGCATTGAGTCTTTGTACAGCATTGTCACACTTATAATCATTATGCTTATCATTCTTATCATCAGGTTTTTACTATCATTGCCATCATCATTGTTATTATTACTGTTATCATTATTATTATCATTATTGTTATTATCACCGTTATTATCATCACTAACATTATTTTCGTTAGCATCATTATTATCAATATCAATGTTATTGTGCTTATCATTATTATCATTTTTATAAATATCATCACTATCATCATTATTATCATCATTATCGTTATTATTATCATTATTATTATGTTTAGCATTACTACCATTTTCATCATCGATATTGCCATTAGTATCATCATCATTATCATTATCATCATTATCATTAGTAGCATTATCATTATTAGTATTATTGTTACTATCATCATTATCATTTTTATCATCATTATTTACATCAATGTTATCTTCATTATCCTTATAACTGTTACTATTGTGATAACTATCATTGTTGTTGTTGCTATCATCATATTTATTGTCAACATTGTCATTGCCATTATGATTATTATTATTGTTATTATTATTATTACTATTATTATCATGTTTTTAATGATAATTTTCGTCATTATTGTTATCATCATCATTGTCATTATTTATACAATTATTAGTATTATCATCATCATCATTATTATTGTCATTATTATCATTGCTATCATTTCGTTATCATTATTGTTATTTTCATTATTATAATCTTCAACATTATTATGATGATGATCATCAACATTGTTATCATTGTTGTTATTTATCATCATCATTATCATTATTACCATCAATGGTATCTTCCTAGTCATCTTTATTATCACTATTATAATCACTTGTACTGTTGTTGTTATTCTTATCACTATCCTCATCACCATTATCGTTATCATTGTCATTACCATTATTATTGTCATCATTGCTGTTGTTATTA
>BOPN01004113.1:42500-47500 GCA_017312705.2 Penaeus japonicus | reverse complement strand
ATCATGGTAATAGGACTATCAATGATAATAATGACGGTTATAAAAATCATATAAAATAGCGATAATAATAGAATAATGATATCAATAATAATTATGATAAAATGATAACCATACAGATAGCAATTATGAATTTGATAATGACAGTAACCATACAAATAAAAATAACAATAATAAGGATAAAAATAATGACAATAGTAAAGATAATGATAATGTTGATAATATCAATGCTGTTAATTCAAAATAATTGAAATAAATATGAGGATAATGCCTATGATAAAAGTAATGATAAAAATAATGATAATAATAATAATGATAATAATAATGATGGCTATGATAATAAGGATGATAATAGTAGTAATAGTAATGTAAGTAACGATAATACTAATGACAAAATTAATATAATGATAGGATAATGATAAAAACAACAAAACTGATAGCGATGATAGTGATAACAACAATATTAATAATAGTAATGATAATGATGATGATAAAGATAACGTTAATAATAATAAAAATATAGACAATAACGATAATAATGACTACTGCTATTCCTCTAAACATTAGTAATTACAATGACGATAATGAAGTGATTGAATGAATAAACCATGAAAGAAAAGAAAAAGAAAAAAAATATATAAACAAATACATTAAGATCCCTTTTCACCTACACTCTTCTCCCCCCCCATCTCCCCCTTCTCTCCCCTCTCCCTCCGTCTCTCTCCATCCTCCCCTCTCCCCATATTCTCCCCTCTCCCTTCCTTTTTCCCCCTCTCCCCTCTCTCCCCCTTCACTCGCCTCTTCCCCTTTTCTATCCCCCCCTTATCTCCCTTCTCCCCCCTTCTCTTACCTCCCCCCCTTCTCCTCCCTCCCCCCCTCTCTCCCCTCCCCCCTTCTCCTCCCTCCCCCCCCTCTCTCCCCTCCCCCCTTTTCTCCCCTCTCCCCTACCACCCTCCCTTCTACTTTTTTTTTCGATTGCTGTAAATGGTGATCACAAACGCAGGAAAACAATGCGTTGATTATCAGCCTCCTGCAAGCTCGCTATTAACAAAAACGGAAGAGAGAGAGAGAGAGAGAGAGAGAGAGAGAGAGAGAGAGAGAGAGAGAGAGAGAGAGAGAGAGAGAGAGAGAGAGAGAGAGAGAGAGAGAGAGAGAGAGAGAGAGAGAGAGAGAGAGAGAGAGAGAGAGAGAGAGAGAGAGAGAGAGAGAGAGAGAGAGAGAGAGAGAAGCAGAGATATGTGGATAATTAAATAGATAGATAGAGATTGAAAGAGAGGGAGAGATTAGAGAAAGAGAGAGAGAAATGGATAGATGGATATATATATATATATATATATATATATATATATATATATATATATACACACACACATATATATGTATATATATATATATATATATATATATATATATATATATATATATATATATATATATACACACACACACACACACACACACACACACACACACACACACACACACACACACACACACACACACACACACACACATATATATATATATGTATGTATATATATATATATATATATATATATATATATATATATATATATATATATACATATATATATATATATATATATATATATATATATATATATATATATATATGCATATATATATATATATATATATATATATATATATATATATATATATATATATATATGTATATATATATATATATATATATATATATATATATATATATATATATATATATATATATAGAGAGAGAGAGAGAGAGAGAGAGAGAGAGAGAGAGAGAGAGAGAGAGAGAGAGAGAGAGAGACAGACAGACAGACAGACAGAGAGCATATAGAATGGGAGGGAAAGAGTAATAGATGGATAGATAAAGATTGAGAGAGAGAGAGAGAGAGATTAGAGAGAGAGAATAGAGAAAGAAAGAGAAAGAGTGATAGATGGATAGATAGATAGAGCTTAAAGGAGAGAGAAAGAGAGAGAGATATGGATAAATGGACAGATCGATAGATAAATAGAGTGAGAGAGGAGAGAAAGAAAGAGAGAGAGAGATAGAGAGTAAGAGAGAGAGCCAGATAAGAAGACAGACAGACAAATCGAAATAGAGAAAGAAAGAAAAAGCATGCAAAAAAAAAAAAAAAACACGCGCACAAAGAGAAACAAAATACAAAAAACAACTACAACAAAAACAACAAGGAACCCCCCTAAAAAATATAATAAAACAAACAACCAAACAAAAGAAGAGAAAAAAAAAAGCAAAGTGGGCGTTTGGCAACCATGATAGCGGTGGGCGCAGGTGGCTGGTTTATCGGGTAATGGGCGGGATGGCCGTCACTCAGCCTCACTATCGGTGAGATGGGCGGACCGAAGCCACGCCACGCTCGAAGGGGCGTGGTTTGCCGCTCGGAGGTGTGGCGTGGTGATGGCATTAATAAAAGGGAAGCGGGAGAGAGCAGGGCTGGGAGGAGGAGGGGAGGGAGGGTGGGTAGGGTGGGAGGGGTGGGAGGGGTGGGGTAGGGGGTGGGAGAGGTGGGAGGAGGAGGGGAGGGAGGGTGGGAAGGGTGTGTGGGGTGGGGGGTGAAAGGGTGGGAGGGGTGGGGGGGATGGGGGGGTAAAAGGGTGGGAGGGATGGGGGTGAAAGGGTGGGAGGATGGGAGGTGGGGAGGGTGGGAAGGAAAGAGAGAGAAAGAGGAGAGAAAGAGAGGGAGATAAACACAAACAGACAGAATTTAGTCATTCAGCTAGACCGACAGGTATAGACATAAAAAAACAAACAACAACAAGCAGTCACATTACGTAACCAGACTCATAACCAAAGCCAGAGTGCAGCGACCCCCCGCCCCTCCCCCTCTCCCTCCCCTCCCCCCCCCCGCCCTTCCCCTCCCCCTTACCCGACAAACAACAAGGGCAAGCGAGCGTGTGCTGCAAACCCATTGTTGCTCGGGCGTAGCACTGGAGTTGGCTATGCAACCGTTTACCCTCGAGTCATTACTTCCTCCCGTTGCAAAGTGCAATGATGAGCAAATGAACCAATAAGGCACGCAACGCCAGGTGAGGACCAAGGGTTGTGTGTGTGTTTTCGTCCTTCCCGGGAAATCCTGTGTTTTGATTAACTTGTGTGTGGATAGGTAGGTGTATTTAATTCCATTGCATGCAACCATAATTTTTCCTTTATATATATATCTTAAACTTACCACGTACTGTGTGAATTGATAGGGAGGTACCATCTCTACTACAGTATGATGCCATATACCACAAACATTGCATAAGTATACCAATATAGAACTAGTCTTATAGAAATATAACAACATAATTTGTGGACTAGTAGGTATATACCATAGATATTTCATAAATATACCACTACATATTACAAACCTGCAACGTAATTGGTA
This sequence comes from Penaeus japonicus, assembly GCA_017312705.2. Taxonomy (NCBI): domain Eukaryota; kingdom Metazoa; phylum Arthropoda; class Malacostraca; order Decapoda; family Penaeidae; genus Penaeus; species Penaeus japonicus. Next base: position 44,105 of record BOPN01004113.1, on the reverse strand, counting down.
GATTGATAAGCAGGTTACTATCTATATACTACAAATATTCCATATGACCCCCGGAATGTGTGTGTGCCCAGGACGGGTATGGTCCACCTATACCAATACATATACCATAGATATACCACTATATAGCATATCCTTACCATCATAGACCACGACATCGTCACTCAATAGAATTCCTTCGTTATAATTGATTGACAGGTGAATGAATAGGTAAACACCTTACACACACACTACATCCTAAAATATACCACAGATGGACCATAAATATACTTTGAATGTATTACTGTATACCATATACATTAAACCATCACTACTCAATAAAGAACAGATGATTAACTAAAACAGAAAATAAAAAAAAAACTCGAAAGGAAATAGCAAAGAACATAAAGAGAGGAAAAACATCCACTACAGAAAACTCAATAAAGAACAAATAATTAGCTAAAACAGAAAATAAAGAACACCGAAAAAGGGAATAGCAAAGAACAAAAAGAAAATGAAAAGGGTACACTACCAAAAACAAAAACACAAACATAAACAAACGAACAAAGAAACAAAGAGGAACCAACATAGAACAAATAAAGACCCCCCAAAAAATAATCACGAACACAAAACAATAAAAAATAACATGAAATTAAATAGATAGATAAGTAAAGTAACAAAAAGAAACTTATAAGAACCAAACAGAAGCGAAGAGTCAGAGAAGAACCAATCAGTGATCACCCTTCCCCTTCTCCTCCCCCCCTCCCCCCTTGTGTAGTTCTGCAGTTGTAGCTGTGTTTATCTTATTTTTCTTGTTTGCTTATTTTTTTCTCGTTCTTGCTTTTTGTTTTCTTATTCTATTTTCTTTTGTCTTTTCTTTACGTTTTTTTTTTTTTTTTTTTTTTTTTTGCGTTTTTACACTTTGTTTTCTATTGGATTTTGCTTCTCTGTCTGCGAGTTTTGTTTAAGTTTTTGTTTACTTTTCTTTCTGCTGTTTGCTTACACTATTTCTTTATCTATATAATCTTATTATCATTATGTTTTTTTTATTTTTGTTTTGCTCTTTTACAAAATATCGGTGTTTTTTTTTTGTTTTTTTTTTCCTGTTTTCTTTACGGTGGTGCGTGTGCGTGTGTGCGTGTGTGTGTGTGAGTGTCTTTGCGTCTTTCCTTTCATCTGATTTCATTTTCATCTATTTTCTTTGTTTATGTTTTTTTTTTTTTTTTTTAACGCTTCTATCCTTCTAGGTGATTCCCTTTTATGTCTGCGTCTGTATATTTATTTCATTTTTGTTCTGTTTATTTTTGACTGCAGTGTAGTTCCTCCCGAGTTGAAACAGGTGACGCAATTGCTAACTGGGAAACTGTGAGTGTCTGTGAGAGAGAGAGAGAGAGAGAGCGAGAGAGAGAGAGAGAGAGAGAGAGAGAGAGAGAGAGAGAGAGAGAGAGAGAGAGAGAGAGAGAGACAAACAAACAGACAGACAATTAGCAACGTAACCAAACAACAATGAACGAGGATAAAGCATCTCACGTCAATGTCACTTTCCGCCGGGATAGGACCAAGGATATGCATCGTAATGTGTATGATGGATAGATGGAAGAATAGATGGATGGACTGATTGAAGGGATA
>BOPN01004113.1:25000-27500 GCA_017312705.2 Penaeus japonicus | reverse complement strand
AAGTAATAATAATACTAATAATAAGCCACATCATGGAACTATCTTCTCTCACTCTCTCTCTCTTTCTGTTCCTCCTCCATCCTTCAAAAGCCAATTATTAACGTTTTATTTCCATCTCTCCCTTTGTCCGTATACCAAGTATATACCAAGTTTTTTGATGAAGCATAAAGATGTTACCAAAAGGACTTTCTAAAAAAAAAAAAAAAAAAAAAATCACTTTATATAGTTCCCGTCTCAGATTCTATAAATAAAGCAGTTCAACAAGCGAGGTCTTTCAATTTCAACATTGTATTGCAGTCACATAGATATAGAGGTGACAAGATAAGCAAAGTTTCGTAGATAAAGATGTATGCTTGGGAAGGAGAGCGAGAGAGAGAGAGAAATAAAGAGAGGGAGAGAGAGAGAGAGAGAGAGAGAGAGAGAGAGAGAGAGAGAGAGAGAGAGAGAGAGAGAGAGAGAGAGAGAGAGAGAGAGAGAGAGAGAGAGAGAGAGAGAGAGAGAGAGAGAGAGAGAGAGAGAGAGAGAGAGAGAGAGAGAGAGAGAGAGAGAGAGAGAGAGAGAGAGAGAGAGAGAGAGAGAGAGAGAGAGAGAGAGAGAGAGAGAGAGAGAGAGAGAGAAAGAGAAGGAGAGAGAGAGAGAGAGAGAGAGGCAGAGAGACAAAGTGAGAGAGAGAAACAAATAGATAGACATATCCTATACCATTCTCTATCCTTGAGCCGAGTGTTCTTTGTGTGAGCAATCCATTAACATTATTTTTCAAGTTGACCTACATAATCTATAATTCCATTTTCCTCATTCGTGTCACATATATCATGAATTTATTTAATGAAAGTTTTTCTGCATTTTTTTTTTTTTTTTACATATTACTTCCTCCCCAGTTGATTTTAACAGATACAAAGCAATCAACACTCAAGTCATATTTCCCTAGAAACTGATAAATCTCAGGAGATGGTAATGACGATCAGGATCGTGCAATCTAATTTATTTATCATGCTTACCGCCCCCCCCCCTCCCCCCGAACCCCCTTACTTCCACACCGCTGCAACCACCCTGCTTAAAAAGAAAGAAAAAAAAAAGATAAAAAAAAAACAAAAAGCAAAATCACTCAGCAAAATGAGGACTCGATGAATGAGTGAGAAGTTCATGAGGAGGAATTCCATCCCCTCTCCCCCCCCACCCTCCTCTCCTCTTCCCCCCCCTCCCTCCTCACCTCCCTCCCCTAAAATACATTTTCATGTAAATGCGTTTCAATCATAAATTCTCTTTTCCTGCGCTCGCTTTCTCGGTCGTTCGTGCTTCCTTTGGGATATATAAAGAAAAAAAAAAGAAAAAAAAAAGGAAAAAAAAAAAAAAAACATTTTGAGTCGCTTCTGCCTATCGCAAGTTTTATTGTGCTATGACTTTTTTGTTTGCTTTTTGTTTCGTAGGTTTCAGGTTAGAAGAAAAAAGTTTTTTTTTATTTTCTCGAAAGACAAAAAACCGACCGACATTACTGTGAATATAATACGTGGTTTCCTTGTCGCTTACAATCAAATAAATATAACAAATCTGCCGAATAAAATAAGGGTCAAAATATAACTACACAGACACAACAACAAACTACAACAACATCAACAACAACGAACAACAAACAACATCAACAAACAAAAAACAACAACAAACAACAACCAACAAAAATTCAACACCAAACACCAACCAACAGACAATTAAAAAAAAAAAACACCCCACCCCCCCCACAAAAAAAAAAAAAAAAAAAAAAAAAAAAAAAAAAAAAAAAAAAAAAGCCACACTCCCCCGTGAACTCGTCCCCGCTTCGCAACAAAGAAAGGAAAGTATGCAGCTCGCGTGATGAAAATGAGATCGCTGTACAAAAATTGAAACCCGTCTCTCGCCTCTCATCTCCGTGGGCTTCGTATCCAATCGTTCAAGTGCATTTTCTTGACTACTTCAGTCCCAGAAGGAAGTGGCGATGAGCTCCCTCCCCCCCTTCCCCTTTCCCCCCACCCCTTCTTCTTTTTCTTCTTCTTCTTCTTCTTCTCTCTCCTTCTTTCTCTTTCCCTCCTCCTCATTCTCATATCTCTCTCTCCCTCCTCCTGATTCTCATCTCTAACTCTTCGTTCTTCGTTTTTCTTCTTTCTTCCTTTTCTCCTTCCTAACTTTATTTTCATCTCTACTCTTCTCTCTATGTGTCTTTTCCTCTTTTCCTTCTCTCTCTCTCTCTCTCCTTTACCCTCTTCCTTTACCTCTTCTCTCTATGTTTCTTTCTTTTTCTCTTTTCCCTCTCTTCTCCACCCTCTTCCCCTAACTTTTCTCTCCATTGCTATTTTCTTCTTCTCCTTCCCCCCTTTCCTCCCCTCTTCCTCTAACTCAATTACGTCTTTTTTTTTTTTCTTTTCTCCCTTCCTCCTTCCCCTCCTCTTCTTCTGACTCCTATCCCCCTGTCTCTATTCTTCTTCTCCCTCCCTCCCTCCCCCCCATTTCTTCCTCTAGCACCCCCCCC
>BOPN01004113.1:0-12500 GCA_017312705.2 Penaeus japonicus | reverse complement strand
ACCAAGCAAAGGCTTAAGCTGGTTTCTTGTTCCTTTCAATACTTTCTTCTTCTGAAACTTGTTTTTCTCTACTATTTTTGCTTAATTTCAAGATATGTTTATATATATATATATATATATATATATATATATATATATATATATATATATATATATTTATATATATATATATATATTTATATCTATATATATATATATATATATATATATATATATATATATATATATATATATATATATATATATATATATATATATATATATATATATATATATATATATACACAGACACACACACATCATTGTTATTACTAACAATAATGATAATGAAGATACCTTTACATTTCTGTTACAAGGTTCAACTTATGTAACACAAAACATTTTTCTTCATGTCTATATATTCATCTTGTATTGTCGTTTTTCTTTTACTTTTATATTTGATTTCATTAAAGAAAGGTTTCCATTTTTTCGTCTTTTTTTCAAAAACTTTTACATTCTGGCTCCCTGGAATATTTGTGCCTATGTGATTGATCTGAACGATGCTTCATTCTTTTTCCCTTTATGGTCTGCTCCCTTTTATTGTTTTTCGTTCTTGTTTATCTATCAATCTATCTATCTACAGAATCGTTGATTGGCTTGTACTTTTTGCGAGCATGTTTCCAAGAATTATTTTATTACATTGGTATATGAACTAAGGGTAAATGTAATGTTGTCATTAATACAGGAAATACGGAATTTTATCATAGTTTTATGGATAATGATTTGCTAAAGTCATTTACATATGTGCAACAAATCATTTCAGTGATATTGCACGGTTTAATTTCTACTATAAATATTGATACTGCAATTATTTTAGTTCCAATGGCAGTTTAAATATTTGAACCTTAATATAAACAATAGCAATTAGTAAACACTGAAGATAATAAAAATTTGCTTCCGTTGATGATAATTACGGTGACAATAAAGACTAAAATAATGAACATAAATGACCACGATTATATTATTGACAATAATGATAACGATGAAAATAATGATTACAATAACAATTTAGATGATGGTGATAATGATGATGATGATTAAATTATAATAAACACAGTAATGATGATAATCATTATTGTCACAACAACAATAATAATGATGAGGGTAATAGGATAATTATGATAATGATAGTAGTGATAATGATGATAACAATAGTAATGATGATAATATAAGGATGATGATAACAATAGTAATAATGATAATTTAAGGATAATGATAAAATGATAACAATAGTCCTGTTGATACCAATAAATTATGTATTAGTAACAAGAACATTAATGATAATGATTGTAATAATGATAACAATAATGATGACAATGACGGTAATAATGGTGATAATTAAAACGATGAAGATAATAATGACATGTATAGTAATGATGATAATGATAACAATAACGACAATGTTAACAATGATAATAATAAGAAATACAATAACAGCAATAACAACAAAAATAATGACAATAATCATGATAGTACTAGTAGTTAAAGTAATATGAGATTATGAATACAACGTGATGATGATGATGAAAATAAACAACTACATACATGATAACAACAACATGATAACAATAATGAGAATAATAATGATGATATTGATGATAATAATGATAGCAATAGTGATAAAAATAATAATGATATAAATAACAATAATGATGTTAACAACCTTAATTATAATAATAATGACAATAATTTTTAAAATGATGATGTTAATAGTAATGATGATCATGGTGAGAGTAATATCAATATTGAAGATAAGTAGCAATAATAATCAAACGACTATGATAAGGATAAAAACATTAGCAGCAATGATATTTATAATGATAATGAAAATATTGATAGTAGATAATGATGATAATAGTGATGACAACATTATAATCACCGTCATATAATCAGCTAAATTAGCCACGCCCCCTATATACCAGCGGCCAATAACATAGTAATAGTAATGATAAGGATGATTACAATGATAACGGTAATAATAATGATAATGGTAGTAATGAGAACAACAAAAACAATATATTCTTTCTGCATTTTTTTTTTTTTTTTTTTTTTTTTTTTTTTTTTTTTTTTTTTTTTTTTTTTTTTTTTTTTTTTTTTTTTTTTTTTTTTTTTTTTTTAATCCGTAATCTTATGCGGTGGCTGCATCTACATCTATATTTTGCGTATGCTATATGTATATAGGTAGATAGATAAGTTGATAGATAGATAGGTAAGTGGCAGATAGATAGGTAGATAGATTGATAGATTGATAGACAGATATGGGTAGATAGATATATAGATAAATAGATGGACAAACAGTGTATCTGTTTCTTTGTGTTTGTACATTTATCTATCTAGTCATCTATATACCTCTTGGTATGTTTATATATCTATGTTTATATAAAGCATAAACATAAGTACATTTATTACAAGGGTCTATTGCGAGAGTTCCCACGGCTTTGTAACACCTATAATACTTTTTCTTCATTGTTCTCTTTCAGCTTTTGTGATTATTGTTATTTCGTTTTCCCAAAATTATAACTCCATGCACACGCACTTCCCTTCATATGTATACGGAAATCCGATAGTGTTCTGTATATTCTTACTGATAAAGTCCTATATATAGAGTTCGAAGATAGATCTCAAGTAAATTCTGTAATAGGAAAAGGCTTTGTTATTATTATTTTTTTTTTTTTTTCAATACCTGGCAATTCCTTATGTTTGAGAAAGTTTCACGTACATGCAAGCATTTATTTTGTCAGCTTGATATGTGTATATATATGTGTGTGTGTGTGTGTGTGTATGTGTGTGTGTGTGTATGTGTATGTGTATGTGTGTGTGTGTGTGTGTGTCTATGTGTGTGTATGTGTGTGTATGTGTATGTGTATGTGTGTGTGTGTGTGTGTGTGTGCGTGTGTGTGTCTGTGTGTGCATGTGCGTGTGTGTGTTTCTATCTAAGTGCCAAAACTTATTTTTAATGAAGAATAGAAACGTACATACATGCAATACACATGAACCATACACTGTCCACATGATTTAGGGCAATACCAGCTCTCAGCAAACGAACATTACATTATCTAGGTTCGTACCGCCTCAATATTTTTAGTACCCAAGGCTTTTGAATTCTTCTCAAGAGCGGACGGGGTGCAAGATGCAATAATGCACGAATGTCACGGGGCATTAATACTGGTAGACAGTTAGCATTGAAGTCTTAATGGAGGGGCTAGGAAGATCTTGAGGATTTCGAAAATACAAAAAAAGGAAGAAAAAGGCAGAGGGAGAATGTGTAGTGAACGAATACATAAAATAATACATACATATATATATATATATATATATATATATATATATATATATATATATATATATATATATATATATAAATGTTTATTGATTTATGGTTTCGTAAATATATTTGTTTATTCACTTGATGGTTTACTTGAGTATTTATATAACAGTAATTTATATAACAGTAAATACTGATATATCCATGAAACAAGATCCTTTTTATGTATTATGATTATCATCCTTGGTATAAAAAACACATTTTTGATAATGTCTACAATAGGAGCTATCATGTAACACTCACACAGGAATACAATGCATCCAAGAGGCTATTGCGCGCTTTGCAATGTGCTTTAGTTCCAAAGTTGAGACAGTGGGCAAAGAAACACAATTTTTTAAAAATCTAATGTAATTCTAATGATGATAAATAATGATAAAAGTACCCCCCCCCCCCCCCCGAAAAAAAATGTTAATGATGATTATGAGGATAATGGCAAGAATGAAAAAGACAATAATGATAACAATGATAAGCTGACAATACCAATAATAATGAATTAGTGATACCAGTCATTACCATTACTTTTAATATTATTGATATTATCATCTTTTTTTATTACTTTTATCATTATTCCCATTATCATTACACTTATCATCGTGATTATTATTTTTCAAAATCCATTTCAGTATTGGCATTACCTTTATCATTAACGTTTTAATGTCTTTATAGTATTAATCATGATACCACTAATAATAGAAATAATAATAAAGATAATGGCAACAATAATACTAATAATAATGATAATGATATCAGTAGTAACGATGATGAAAAGAATAGTAATATTGATAATAATGATATTGATAATAACATTGATAATGATAATGTATGAAATTACGATTATGATAATAATAATGGTGATAATAATGATAATGTTCATGATTATAACAGTGATGATATAATCACAACAATGTCGATAAGAATAATGATAATGATGATACTACTACAACCAATAGTATTAACAGCAGTACTTTTGATAAAAAATAATGAAAACAATCTCAGGAGAATAGTAGTCACAATGATTATACTAATGATAATGAAAAGATAGGTAATAATGAGGATAATGATAATATTGATAATAATGATAAAGTTTATAATACTATGAGTAATAATGATAATAACGAAAATGACAGCAATTATAATAATGAATGATGATGATAAAAGTTCAGAAAAAGAAAAACAAAAGAAAAGTGTTGATAATGATAGAAGTAAGGATAAGGATAATAATAATAATGATAACAATAATGATAATGATAATTACCATGACAATGATATATATTAATGATGATGATATTGATAAAAATATAAATGATAACGATGATAACAATATTGATGATAATGTACATATTGTACATGATAATAATAATGATAATAACAATGATACTGATAATATATATATTGTTTAAATGATAATGCTCATAATAACAATAATACTGATAACAATAATGACAATGCTAATGATAACAATCACAATACTAACATCAGTTGCAATAATTAAAACACCATTGGTTATCATAATGACAATAACATTAATATGAGTTATGATGATGATAAACTCAATTAAAGGAAACACCAACATATGAAGGCTAGCATGAAGTATAAAATTTGATTTCCTAAATGTCTAAGACCCCGTAGTGCCGGTGCTGAGATTTCCTCTATATGACAAATTCCATTAGTTTGATTGCAATAAATTGTTGTCTTGATCGCCTCAACTCACCTGAGACTCGCAGGATCTTGCAATAGGTTTAGCTTCAATATCTGGAATATGAACAAATAATCCTAATTGAATATTGCAATTTGTCATCGACATATCATATATTATTGCAATTAACATCATGTTGGGAGTTTAACATTCTGGTTCTGATTACGTGAACTGAAAATGTGTAGGATGTTAAAGAATGTTCTAGCATGTACAGAGAGAGAAAGAAAGAGAGAGAGGTAGAGGTAGATAGAGAGAGAGGTAGAGATAGATAGATAGAGAGAGGGAGAGAACGAGAGTGTGTGGGTGGGAGAGAGGCAGGGTGGAAGATGGAGTGAATGGGAAGAAAGGTGAGACAGCTAAGAGATACAGTAGATAGATAGAGAGAGAGAGAAAGAGAGAGAGAAAGAGAGAGAGAGAGAGAGAGAGAGAGAGAGAGAGAGAGAGAGAGAGAGAGAGAGAAAGAGAGAGAGAGAGAGAGAGAGAGAAGTACATGTGAATATAAGAGTAAAAAGAGAGAGAAAGAAAGAGAGAATCATTAATGGGAATTCAACATTTAATATACAGTTTTTATTTTTTATCATATATTGTGCGGTATTTCATGCGTAACGCATTATAGTGCATATTCATCTACACGCTGAGCTTTTGTGATTTATCTAAACAAAGAGCGCATTCAAAATAGTTTTAGAATGTAATTTTTCATCTTCGTAAACACAAACAAATGGATATATGCATTTATAAATACCGTACATACATTTATTTACAGAATTCACAAGGGATAGCACGTGTATCATTACGAAAAATAAAAATAAAAAAGACACTTGTGTATGATATATAGCTTGTTCATCCATGCATGCACAGTGCATAAAATATCATGAGGCATGTATGAAATATTATGAATGACTGACGCAATGTTCTTTTGCAAGAGACTCGTGTCCTGACGTTATGTTGAAAAAAAGAGGTTTATGAGACAACGTTGATGTGTTCATGGATGTTGATGATATCATTCTATGGGACCAGATCGTTACATTATATAGCAATACATTGAAATGTTCATTCCCTTTTTTCCTTCTTTTTCTTGTGTATCAACTTCAAACTTCGAGGTAAACGTGGACTCAATGCAGTAGAGTTTTTGGTTGAACGTACACCTTCTGAAGGTAATTATAATGATGATGTTGGTAGTATTTATAATGGTAATAATGATAGCAATAATAAAAATGATAACAATCATAATGATAATCACAAAAATGATAATGATGATAACAACAATAATGATGAGCATAATGATAATAACAATAAAAAAATTATGATAATAATAAAGATAATAAAAGTCATAATGCTATGCGATAATGATGATACTACTTCTACTAATCATTATTATCATTATTATAATGAATATGACACATCGAAAACGATATGATCCAGATGGCAGTTGAAGGCAATATATACAGTACCTTTTTAATTAATCTAACGTACGTAGTTTACGCTTTATTATTAATTTGATATACTTATAGTACTAGGACATGGTTGCTTCAGTATTAAGGACACGAAGGTTTTATAAGGTAGATTCAATTACCTTCGACAATATTGCTTCAAGCACCACACTTTCATAAACTATCTAACATATCCATTGTGTAGGTCCCATGAACAGCACAAATAATTCTTTAAGGCCAATTGAGCATTTCTTAAGAATTTCGGTCTCCTCACCTCAAGATAAAATGCACAGTGCAAAATGTTTAGATGCACTAACATGCTAACTAGGGAACTTTGATTAACTTCAGGAACATAATTATACACTATCACCACCACGGATGCTTATCATTACTTGTGTTTTATCAGGTGTACTATATCAAATGTGACATCGAGTATGCAATTAATATCACTTTTTCTTCATCATCAAAGTTTCTTATTGATTGAGTTGTGAACCAGGTTTGGTAGTTTACACAAGAATTACACACACACACACACACACACACACACACACACACACACACACACACACACACACACACATCAAAATCCATCTCAAAACAAGTTCCGAAGATCGTTTCGAAAATCAGTCAAAGCACTATGCACTGAAGTGTTTCGAAGCTTCAGTCATGGATAACGACTTCTGATGTTAAGTGTGCTACAAGTGCCTCAGATCTGGTGGTGTTTATTACAACTATATGTGAAAACATTCCTACTTGTAAATGCTCATGTGTTATATTCATTATAGTCATAAGAGCGGGTTTTATGATATGATAAGTATTGATTAATACTAATGGTTTATAAACGGTTGTGTAATAAGTAAGTAAGTTGTAGATTCTCTCTCTCTCTCTCTCTCTCTCTCTCTCTCTCTCTCTCTCTCTCTCTTTTCCTTTCTTTTTTACTGCAATATGGGATATCTAGATGTTATTTCCCGCTCTCCAAAAGGCCGTGGAGCGTAAGGTGTTCCGGGAACCTCCGCGGCCGAGGCCAAAGGTCGAGGTCCTTGAGGGAGGTGAGATGAAGAGGATTTTTAAAAGGTGCTTCTGGATGGGTGTCTCCCCTCCCCCCTCCCTCCTCCCCTTCCCCCAACCCAAATCGAAGGCGATTATGGAAAAAAAGACTTGTAATTATCTAGTCTTCTTTTGTCTATCTGTGTCTGTCTATCTTGATCCATCTCGCTTTCTGGTCCTTGATTCTTTTCTTTCTCTTTATCTCTGTCTATCTAACACATAAAGACACGTGACTTTGTTTAGGTGTTTCCCTGTCTCTGTTTATCCGCCCCCATCTCTCTCTCTCTCTCTCTCTCTCTCTCTCTCTCTCTCTCTCTGTCTCTCTCTCTCTCTCTCTCTCTCTCTCTCTCTCTCTTGATATGAATAGTAAAAAATAACTTGTGTACATATTTGAGTCGCTCTCAAGAACTATTACAAACGCCCATCGCACCCCCTCAGTATCCCCCACCCTACTCCACTCCCCCCACTACCCCACACCTCCCACTACCTACTATCCCCCCCCCTCATACTACCTCCCTGCCTCCCCTCTTCCTCTCAGAGCCTCGCCCTACTACACATCTCAGCCACACCTTACCACCCCTCTCCCTCTCATACCTTACTCCCTCTTCCCCATCCCCCCTTATCCTCTCCCCCATCGTTTCTGAGCCCCCCCCCCCCCCTCTCCTCCCTTCAAGTCCGATTAACGACAGGTCAAAGAAATCTCTGTGTGGGTGGGGGAGGAGGAGGGGGGTTGATCCGATGAGAAGAAAAGTATTTAAAAGGTTTTCTTCTATCCCCCTCCTCCTCCCTCCTCCCCCACCCCCCTTTTCCCCTTACCTTCCTCACACACCCACCACATCCCCCCTCCCTCTCTCCCTCCCTCCTAATCTCTTCTCTCTCCTTACCCCTTCCTCCCTCATCCCTCTCCTTTCCCCTCCCTCCCTGACTCTCCTCTCCCTCCCTCCCACACCCTTCTCCTCTCTCTCTCTCCCTTACCATACCGGGTACCCCCTCCCACCTCCCCCACTATTCCCCATCCACCCCCGTCCCCTCCTATCCCCCCATACCCCTTCCACCCCCCTCCCCCCCTGTACCCCCTCCATCCCCTCCCCCTCTCCCCTCCCCCGTCTTTACAGTCCCGATGCATAATGAATGTCGGGAAATGGGTCTGAAGGGTTCTTAGCACCGTCTTTGCCCCGTGTTAAGTCCTTTGCGGGGTTGGGGGGGGGGGGTTAAAGGGAGGAAGGGCACGGATGGGTTATGGCGGAGGGGAGGGAGGGAGGGAAGGGCGGGGAGAGGAGGAGGGGTTGGAGGTAGAAGGAGGGGTGAAGAGAAGAAAGGAGGGGGTGGGGAAGGAAGGAAGGGGAGAGAGACAGAGAGGAAGGGATTGGGGGATTGGGAAAAGGGGGAGGAGGTTGGAGAAAAAGGAGGGGGTGAGGGAAGGAGGAAGGGGAGTAAGACAGAACGAAAAGAACTGGGGAAGGACGGATAGGATAGGGATAGAAGAAAGGTGACAGAGCTAGAGAAAAAGGGATGGAGAGGATGAGAGGGGAACTAGGGGGAGGGGTGAGAGAGAGAAGGAAGAGTGGGTAAAGAAAAGAAAGTATGAGGATTATACAGTGTGTTTCTAAGTTCTATCAAATCCATCAATATACAAATATTGCATAAATACACATTCTAGCAATGAGGCATTCTAGTAATAAGTGTTGGATTACTGAGATCTCTGTACCGCAGTGCTTATTACTTCTCGCGTACCGTAGCGTATGCTATATGCGTTAAGGAATAAACTCTATTTGTATAAAACCCTTTGTCTAGCATCACATTCCTATTTTTGTGTGTTATGAGTTTCAACATATTAAGACGCCCATCACAGGAAGGCAGAAGGAGGGAGGGGTAGAGTAAGGGAGGAAGGAATGGAGAAGGGAAAGAAGAATAAAGGAAAAGGGGGAATAATGAATGGAAGGGAGGGTGTTGGGGAAGGGAAGGAAAGGGGTAAAAAAGGATGTGGGGAGTAGACGGAAGAATTAGGGATAGGAAGGGCTTGATGATAGGAAATATGAGATTGGGGAGGAGAGGAGGAGGGAATGTGAGCGTGGAAGATAATAGGGATGAGGAGAGACAAATGGTTGGACAAAGAAAAGGAAGGATGGGTATTTGGTAGGGGAAAAATAGCATTGGGGGACAAAAAAGGAGAAGGCAAAGGAGAAACGGAGAGGTATTGGGGGGGGGGGGGGTTGAATCAGAGGACATTGAGGGAAAGAGAAGATTCGGGGGAAAAAAAGTGAATTAGGGTAGTGAGATCCTGGCAGGACAAAAATGAAGGAAAATGGATTGAAAAACGGAAGATTGAGAAGAAAATGGAGAGATTATTATTTCTGTTCATTCTTCCTATTGTTGATATATCTACAATTGCGATTCATATATCTATTTTAATTCTTGTTATCACTATCATTGTCATTATTATTATTACTATCATAATCATTATTGTTATTGTTAACACCATTACTGATATGATTGTTATCATCATTATCATTATTGTTTTATCATCATCATTATTATCATGATTGATGCTGTTGTTGTTGTTGTAGTTCTTAACGCTGCTGTTATTATCACCATTATCAAAACTTACTAATATTTTTTTGTTGCTTTTGTAGGTGTTATTAGAATTATCTTGATTATTGCCAATAATGATAATCATCATTATTACTATTACTACTATTATTATCATTACTGTCTTTATTCTTTTCAATATCATCATTATGATTATTATCATTACCATTATCAATATTATAATTGTAATGATAACCATTACCATTATCAATGTTATAATTATGATTATTATTTTTGTCATTATTATTATTTTCACCATTATCCTTATCATTATTGTTAACACTATCATTATTATAATCATCGTCATTGTCATTGATATTACCATCACTCTATTAGGATTATCATCATTATTGGCATTATTTCTTATGACCACTATTATCACCATTATCATTCTTCTTATCTTTATTCTTATTACCATTCTATGTATTATAATCATTGTTACTTTTATCACCATTAACATTATTGTTGTTATCACCTTCGTCATTATCATAATATTAATCCTTCTCATCATTATCCTCATTATTATTATCGTTGTGTTATCGTTGTTGCTATTATTTCTTTCTGTTGTTGTTACCAATATCATTATCATAATGATTGTCAAATCATCTTTAACCCTATCAGTATAATTGCTGTTATCAACATGATCATTACTATTATCATTATTATTATCATCATCACTATTATCACTATTATCATAAGGATGTGACGCCGTGATTATATGCACTTAGGCGAGCCTGCCTGTGTCAGCATGTGCAAACTCGTGAGCGTGTGCCAACGAGTGTTGACTCGACCTGAGCTTGGTCCTTACCCACCGTATTGTACAGGCACGGCGGTGGGAACTCACGAGCTTGGACGGGGCTCGATCTGACTACCACAGGGATGGGTGGGAGGTCGGCACGCTAACGACTGTGCTATTATCATCATAGTCCTTCTCCTCATCTTCGTCATTATCATCATTACTATTATTATTACAGCATTGTTATCCTAACCAGCATTTTATTTCTACTACCGTTTGATTATTACTATATCATTACTGCCAATAGAAGTCCAATAGTGTTACTGCTAGCATCGTGCTCACTATATACTTGTCCTTTTCATCATCATCATAATCATATTCTCATAATCCCAAAGTGTATTGTGTTTTTTTTTATTTTCTTTAATCATACTCACTAACTTTGGAACATATCCTTCTCTAAACCCTTTCTTTGAGACCATTTTTGTTTTCTATCTCTTTTTTTTTTTTTTTTTTTTTTTTTTTTTTTTTTTTTTTTTTTTTTTTTTTTTTTTTTTTTTTTTTTTAGGGATTTCACTCTGTTACTCAGCATTGTTTTTCGCAATGATATTACCTCCCGCGTGCTAATAGAAATGCAGTGCAATATTGCTTCAACTCTTGTAAACATCGACAAACTTGGTCAAAAGTTTCTATGGTGATTTTTACACTGATGTTTCTTACATTGTCACAACAGAAGAAACATAGTAAAAAAAAACGATTCAAAGTTGTAGCAAAACATGTTATTCATAGCTTAAGGGAAAGGAGGCAGGGAGAGAGTACGTGTGTGTTTGCGCATGCGATTCTGTCCGTGTGTGATTGCGTGTATGGTGTGAAGGTATATGAAGATCATGATTCAGAAATGAATATATTTGAAACTTTACTTAGCTGAACATAACATTCTAAAATCCGGCGATGATTATTTGCAATAGTCAGTGGAGAAAGAGAGCGAGAGAGACAGAGACAGAGAGAGAAATAAAGAGCAGAGAGAGGAAGAAAGAGAGAGCAGAGAGAGAGAGAGAAAGAAACAGAGCCAGAGAAGGGAGGAAAAAAAGAGAGAAAGAGCTAAAGAGAGAGAGAGAGAGAAAGCGATGGATAGATAGGCAGGTAGACATATGAATAGATAGACAGATATAAAGAAATCAAGAAAGAAAAATAGAGAAGTTATAGTGATACTGAAGTGATTATTCTTATTTCTCATCCGTTAGAGAAAAAGAAAAAAACAAAAGCTAAGAACTCATGAACAACCCCTTCACGACAAATGTTGCAATCCGCGTTGGAACAATTTCTTGATATATTTTGAGTATAGATGTTATTGTTTCATATATATATTCTAGCACTGTAAACAGACCAAAAAGC
The DNA here is from genome assembly GCA_017312705.2 of Penaeus japonicus. Classification (NCBI taxonomy): domain Eukaryota; kingdom Metazoa; phylum Arthropoda; class Malacostraca; order Decapoda; family Penaeidae; genus Penaeus; species Penaeus japonicus. Next base: position 246 of record BOPN01004113.1, on the reverse strand, counting down.
AAAAATGCATTATAAATCCCTTTTACTTTCTTTTTTTCGTGCGTGATGTTGGGTACTGTAAATAGTTTACAACGAATATCTGCGTTTCGCTAACAAAGTAAACCCAATTTTGGACCGACCATTCCGTTACAAAAATATTTGTCCATTCGTTTTAAAGTTGTTTGTTTTTTTCTCAACTTGCATAGATCTTCCTACGTTTCTACCTAGTCAAGAATCATTGATAAAACTAATGTTAGATGATTTTTT
>BOPN01004112.1:117500-120000 GCA_017312705.2 Penaeus japonicus | reverse complement strand
TCCTAAGACAGTATATTGTATACAAAAGCATAGCTCACAAAGCACCCAGACCTAAAATTACAATCCCACCGGGACTGGAGCATCACATCAACGTACTTGCTTATGACTGGTATAGCACCTATGCCATAACAACATCCGAAAATTTCTATCTGGACCTGATAAAAGTTGTTATTGACTACTATAATATTTGGGTCTGCTCAAGAAAACTCTCAAAGAAAAAAGTCCCCCAGTCCCTCACGCACCAAAATGGATAAATTACCCCATCTTAAGTAGGGAGCATAAACGGGTACAGGAGCTTGCTAACTGCTATAGGGATGACATGATGACAGAAAATCTATTACGATTCCTCAGAGCCAATAAAGAATTCAGAGAATTAGAAGCTCAAATTCGCAGTAAACACTGGGAACAATTTCTGCAAAGTATTAACCACCAAACTTCTGTAGCTGACTTTGCCGAAATAACTGAGTGGGAATTAAATAATGCACTTCGCAAGGATAAAGCAACCGCCCCAGGCGAGGATATCATTATTTACAGTGTAATCGACTCATTGCTCACGTACCAGGTAACCCACTCTTACATCTTTATAGACTAAGCTTATCCCAAGGAATACTCACAAGCTCTTGGACTAAAAGCTTGATCATTCCTATACCTAAACCGAACACTGTTTGTGCAAGGTACTTGAGAAAATTATTTTGAGCAGACTTATGTATCGCATACATGCAAAGTTATCTCCCAGACTATATGGATTCCTCCCAGTACGTAGTACTCAGCACTGCTTTGCAGAGTCTCAAATCTGCCTTTGATATTGCAGACAGAGACCTTATCCTTGAGCACCTGGCTAGCTTTGGTATTCAAAGTAAACTTTTAACATGGATTCAAATGTATTTATGAAACCGATCAGCCCATGTCCTCTTCAGGGGTATTAAAGGTTCATATTCCAAAATGTTTGAGCATTGCACGCCCCAGGGGGCGTACTTAGCCCCATGCTATTTAACATTTTAATGCACAGACTATTAAGCAATATACTGCTTCCATTATTTTTTATGCTGATGACATCTGCCATAAAGCCTTATCCGAGGATAGAATGCAGCAAATTCTTAAGCTACCGTGTGCGGTTTGATAATCTAAATTGAAATAACCAAGGCACTCAATCCTCTTACAGTCCAATTGCCAAATATTCTTATAAATGGAAATCAGCTAGATCTCTGCCACAAATACAAGTATCTCGGGGTGACTTCTAACGACACAGAACTCATTATGAACTTAAAGACTACTGGAGCGGCTGAAGCCACTCAAGACTCTTGTTGGCAGAGAACATGGCATCAATGTTAACAATGCAAGACTCTTTTACTTGTCATACATACGGTCAGTCGTAGATTACTATACCTTACACCTTACATTATTTAAGGAATCAGAGTTAACTTGTCTAGAGATTGTACAGCATGCAACCATGTGGATTATTATCAGTGCCCCCAAAACAACGGGGATTGTGGACATGAGAACGGAACTTAACTTGTCATCTATTTAAGAAAGAATATCATACATTAATGCTATATTTGTTGTCAAGGCAATTAAAGAACCCCTCTATATTACAGAGTTCCAAAAGCAACTTAAGCAGAAGATAGAGAATCCAACCTTGCATAACAATACCGAGTTAAACTCAAATTTATTGTTGCGAGTGACATACAAATCCATACACCAATTAAATATGTCCCTGGGTAGGTCCCCATATGGACGTTCTATTCCATCGTGGAAAATGTCAACAGTGAACGTATTTTATGCTAATGATCCTGAAAAAGACACAGTTTCACCAGCTATACTTAAGCAACACGCCCTTGCAGCTATTAGTGAGCATCTTGAAACTCTGAATAATAACTATGATTGCTAAACTGATGGATCCTTACAGTCTGGAAGCAGAGCAGGATGTACTTATATGTTGTATATATAAAAAAATATATATTTTGTAGTACCAAGATTGTAGGAGGGTTCATGACTGGGCGAACAAACTGAGTTGGTAGATATACTTATAGCCACAGACTTTCTATTAACTCATGGCACAGGAGTAATTTTCTGCGACTCGCAGAGTGCTCTCCAAGCATAGAAAACTCTTGATAAAGGTATAGGAAATATCGTAAAGGATATAATTAGAAATGTACTTCGCACCAATAAACGGGGCCATGTTATACATTTTGTGTGGATACTATCGCATGTTGGAATCGCCAAATATGGTCATGTTAATCGCGTAGCGAGGGAGCATGTGATGAATAGTGTGGATATAGACTTTGGCATACCTTTTGCTAGGATCGCACACATAATAAGGACCTCCAATAGGGAGGACTTGACGGAGCTGACACTCTCAAAGACCTGAAAGCTTTAACATAAAACATTTTGACCAGTTTTCGCAGGAGAGATTCACTTTTGGCTCATATAAGACAAGAACAAGACAATGTGATATTGTGATTGCAAGAATCAGACTTGGATACAGAATGTAATGGCAGGT
>BOPN01004112.1:100000-110000 GCA_017312705.2 Penaeus japonicus | reverse complement strand
TAACTTCAGATAGTCCTACAATATCCCATTTAATGAATGAAAGTTCCTCAAGCAGTGTCAAAAGATTAGATTCTGTTCTCAGAGTCCTTACATAATGATAAGTGGCCTGGGTCTAACCAAATATTTTTAGCACCCTCTGCTCCAGAGCGATCCTGATCGCCGCCGTGACCAGGGGCTCCTTCACTTCCGGGGAATGAGGGCTGTTGTCTTGACCGGGAAATCATATTTGAGAGAGGTGGGGCCAGATATACCCACCTATTGGCCTTAATTGTTTATGGGGGGGGGGGGAGAGTAATTTTAGTTAGGAGACTACCATTAATCTCCAATAACACGTTTGAGCTAGTCTCGCATGTTATTAGAATATTTTAGTATCCCCAATCTAGCTCACTACCTCTCGGTCTACTATAGTGAGAATGGACATTTGTTTATATACACGTGCAGGGCCTACGCAAAAATGCATGCTTACTTGTGTATGCATGCTCCTGTAAGGGTTGGCTTTTACACAGCCATCAAGCCGAGCAATTCTTAGTTTAGGTAGCGTGTAAGAATTGAATGAAATATTAAATTGACAGAAAAATACACATTTATTAAATCAAACACAATATAGAAACAATAACATAAAAAAAACGAGCATCAGAAATAAAAAAGAAACAACAAAAGGCAGGTACTTATGGTATGGTATGTGTGAACAGGTCACGAGCTCTCAGCCAACTGTCTGAGAAGCTCAGCAGTTGCTCTGACGTAATTTACTTCATGTTCTTTATGTTCAGTTTTGTCAGATTTAGTCATCATATTCTCGTTAAAATAAAAATTGTAAGTTATTAATAAACAAATAAACAAGATTATTCTAGAAAATAAATAAATATGTAAATTAGTGCGGGAAGTTGGAAGTCCTGGCCGATGAACCGTCTTCCAAGACGAAGGGTTGTTTGCTGGTTGTTTGCAACTCCTTGAAGATGCGATGAAGGTTAAGGCGAAAATAGGGTTGAAAGTCCCGTGGAAGTATCCGTATTGCTGCCTCACTACATCCCTCCCGATCCCGGAAAAGGAGAGGGTGACTTGGGAACCCTCGACTGACTATCGGCTCAAGTCGAAAGCCGACACCCTTCCACCAAAATGAGGCTGGAATCTGGTGCGAAATCCTTTGGGCGTCACATTCAGCGGGTCATAGGGTTGCAGGTACTCAGGTTCCGAGGTCCATTATCAGCATGCGAGCTTGCATCTTGGCAATGTACAACAGAAAGCAGGAACAGATCAGGGCAGAGATAAGGCAGGATTCTAGGCTCCACACGGTGGTCGGATGCTGGAACAGGGCTGCAAGAAGTCATGACATTCAATCCACTAGGATGACAGCAGCAAACAGCATCAGATCCACTTGGTTTCATTGATCAGAACAACCCATCAGGACAGCGGCAGGAACAGACCATGCAGATAGCTGTTGGAGAGTTGGTATGAGCTTTCATGTGGAAAATGAAATAAAAGGGACCTGTTCTATGTAAGCACTGTAATGTTGATCTATTTTATTAGAGATGCTCTAACATTATACAAATGATATATCCAATCACCGAAAGAATACTTATTACAATGTAACATTAAACTTCAAAAGAAATTACTCTGTGAATTTTTTCACAAAGGATAACATCATGACACTTAACGGATCATCAGGAGTGTGTTCTGCAAGAACACCATCTGGACTCACTATCTCCAGTTCAACTTGTGCCTCGTAGGGCAGCATATCATTACGATGAAGTCGATAAACACTATTCTTTACCAGGTCTTTCACCAGATAAGTCACAGGTCCAGTGCGCTTTGTGATCCTTAAGGGACCTGTCCAGCGTGCCGTCAGACCAGTGGCTTTCTGAGGAGGACTTTTTCGTAAAATTAGACTACCAACATCCAAATCAGTAGCAGGTATAGACTTCCTTGCAACGTAATCTTTGTTATATTCTCTACATTGTTTACTTGCAAGTACAGCTGCATCACGTGCCTGAATTAACTTTGCAAATCTTTCATTAGCAGGTTTATTTACAGTTAATTTGTTTGTTAATCCAACTGGATAATGTATAGACTGTCCAAGCATCAAATATAAGGGTTGGTTATTTACCGACCTGTTGACTGAAGAGTTGATAGCAAACCTAACATGAGGTATCATCGTGTCCCACCGACGAGGATTCTTCTCAGTCAGTGCATATAAAGTATCTTTAACTACTCTGTTAGTCCTTTCACATAACCCATTACTCTCTGGATGATAAGGGGTTGTAAAGTTTATCTTAGTTTCCAGCAGCTTACAAACAGCTCTGAGAAGAGAATTAGAAAATTCAGTGCCATTATCACATATGAAAGCTTGTGGTGGACCAAAGATTGTAATGAAATCATTAATCAAAGCATTCGTGACAGTTACGGCTTGTTTATCTTTGAGAGGTACAAGCTGAGTAAAACGTGATAACTGATCTACAATCACTAAGACATACTTGAAATCATTATCCGACTTTGGCAATTCAACGAGATCCATGCTGACTCGCTCGAGGATGCTTAATGCGAGTGGAGCATCTGCTAATGGCGCTCGATGCCTTTGTTGAGCTTTACGCTTTTTACAGGTCAGACACTTACTTACATAATTCCTAGTATAACTAAGTGCACAAGGAAAATAATACAATTCCTGGAGTTTCCTATATGTACGATAGGTCCCAGGATGACCTGCAATCTTACTATTATGAGCAATGTCCAGGGCATGTAATCTGCATTTCAAAGGAATACATAATTGACTTACCAAACCAGAAGCCTTATCTTTGATGTGATAAAGAACTCCATCTATCAAGTCAAACTCGTCCAATCTTGCAGGTAATTTGCGCTTAGGGAATGATCGACCTTCAAGAAAATCTATGATTTCTTTGTAAAGAGAGTCTTCAACCTGCAATGCACGAAATGCTTTAGGATCTAAGGTGGTTAAATCTACAGACGTTATTGGATTAATCTGCCTTGATAAGAGATCTGGTACATGATTACTTGCTCCTTCTTTGTAGAAGACTTTACAATCATAACTCATTATTTCATGACTCCAGCGGGTCATTCTAGCAGATTTAGTTGGACGTTTAAAAATATAGACTAATGGCTTATGATCTGTATAGACATGAAATTTACGACCATATACATATGGATGAAATGCTTTAATAGCTTCAACAACAGCTAAAGCCTCCAACTCGGTCGCTGAATACCGAATCTCTGCACCTCTAAGTTTGCGACTGTAATAAGAAACTGGGTGAGGTTGACCATCATCCTTTGAATTAAACAAGCACCAATGGCTCGCTGACTTGCATCTGTATGGATTTCGAACAGCAAGTCAAAATTAGGACGTTTCAAGAGAGGAGCAGTAACTAAAGCTTCCTTTAAACTAACTAAAGCCCTTTCATGTTCTGGCTTCCATACAAACTTGGCATTCTTCTTAGTTAAATCAGAAAGTGGAGCAGTTATTTTAGAGTGATCTTTGATATGCCTGCGAAAATATCCAGCAGCACCCATAATCCTTCTCACCTGCTGTGAGTTGGTGGGTGTAGGAAGGTCACATATGGCCTTCACTTTACCAGGGTCAGGTTGTACACCTGCAGCAGAAATGAGGAATCCTAAGAATTTAAGTTCCGGGCAAGCAATCTCACATTTTGCCATGTTTAATTTAAAACCTGCACGAGACAAAAGAGTAAGGGTTTCATCCAGATGATCAAGATGTTCCGAAAAGTTTTTACTATAGATAATGATATCATCTAGATAACAAAGTGTATGACGTCCTAAAACTGGACTCAAGACCAGGTTAGCTAGCCTTTGATAAGTGCTTGGAGCGGACTTTAAACCAAATGGCATTCTGATCCATTGAAAAACGTTCTGTCCATCCGAAAATGCCGTTTTAGGGCGATCTGCCTCATTAACCTCTATAGTCCAGTATGCTGCTCTAGAGTCTAGAGTAGAAAAGAAATGTGCTTCGCCGAGACTGTCAATAGTTTCTTCTATCCTGGGAAGTGGATATGTATCTCCTATGGTAACATTATTCAACTGCCTGTAGTCAACACAGAAACGATGAGACCCATCCTTTTTTACTACTAGAACCACATTGCTAAGCCATGGACTCATTGATGGTTCAATTACTCCTGCTTTAAGCATAGACTGACACTCAGACTTAATAAAGTCTTTGGCTGACTGTGGAAGACGCCACTGTTTAGAACAAATAGGCGCTGCATCACCTGTAGGTATGCAATGCACAATACCCTTGGCTTTACCAATAGTCATTTTATCACCATCAAATAAACCCTTGTGCTTCTGTAGAATAGGCAAGACATTACTCCTTTGCTCCTTTGTTAGATGTTCTAAATCTGGAAGATTTGCTTGGGTTACTACCTCAGAATTACATGAAGAGGCACTACCTATCATCGCTATTTTACTTGGGTCAGAGTTAGAAACTTTTTCCACTTTTGCCAGTAGCTTACCATTTTTAAGCTTAATTCTGCGAGGTAAAGTATTAACTGTCCATATGTAAACTTTCCTATTCTGTACACTCGCAACTGAATGAGGAATCAATAGATCATGTAAGTGACCCTCTATGTATACATCCCCATCAGGAATACCACGATTTACTGAACATGAAATAAACTTAGCACTCATTGGAGGAATACTAGTACTTCTGAGAACTCTAGCACACAGAACTGGTTGTTGAAAAAGAGGTGCTATATCAAGATCACTATCCTTTTGTGTTGCCTTGCAAAAGGACACTTTAGAAATTCCTGGATGATCTGTATAGGTTACAGGTACTCTAACTGAATCAAGAGAAAGATAAGTCTGTCCTGGCTGATGTGAATGAACCAAACTGAATTCAAATCTACGCAGTACATCTATGCCAATTAATAAGGAACCCGGAAAATCACAACTTTCATCAACTACGACTAATCTGTGCGTCAGGCTAAGTCCTGGGGCAAAAGAAATCTCAAAATCCCTTTCTTCCAAAACATCAAGAAAGTCACCAGAAGCACTAATAAGTGACCTGGCTCCTTTGGAACGTGAAATAACGCTTAGAGACTTCAATGCCGAGACCTTCAACAAGGATGCAGAAGATCCAGTGTCGATGAATGCAGGCAATTCCTGACCATTAATATAAACTTTTATCAAAGGTCGACCCACTAAATTCTTATCAGACACTAAGCATAAATCCATCTCCCTTTTGCATTTAGCCAACAGATTACAGGGAGTTTTAACACTGCTGGCCTTTCTGAAAGGGCACAGCATTATGAACATACGTATATTGTTCCTTTTTATGCGGCTGCTGTACTCCAGGACATCGAGATCTTAGATGACCTGGCTGTAGACATCGCCAACAAACATTAGACAGAGGCTTACCTCTGCAATCTTTTGTGAGGTGTCCTTTGGAGCGGTGAAAAGCGCAGTACGGCTCATTGTCAGCAGTTGCTAGACTCGAATTGACAGACGACACACCTGAGAATAGTCTCCTTTCTCTCAAATAAACTGCATTATTCTGACAGTGCCAGATACGTTCTGTATTCGTGACGAGTTGTGTCAAAGGACCATCTTCACCTGAAACAACCAAGGCTCGTAATCGTTCTGGTAAACCCTGAAGAAAAAGTCTTTTCACAGTTAGTGTTACATCCCCAATTTCATTAGGAAAATCCCTTGCACCCGAAAGAACTGCTGCTTCAAGTTCAATATGAAAATCTTTAGGCGACTGTCCCTGTTTAAGTCTAATAGCTTCTATCCTTCTAAAGAAATCCCCTGAACTTCTTACACTACCAAATTTGTCCCTTAAAGCCTTTCTAAATTCATTCCAAGTAGTAAATTGTGCAAACTGACCACTATTAACAATAGTTTCTGCATGACCTTGACAATGTATTTTAGCAACTTTAATCCTGGTTTCATCATGTCCTTCTGGAATGACAATTTCAATCTTACGAATCCATTGTTCAAATTCATTCTGTCGTTTCATAGGATCATTGAGTGAACATTTTGCTTCAAATATTGGTATTTGTTGCTTGGCAATTTTAAAACTTACTGGCATCCCGTTACTATCAGTATTATACTCATTAATACCGGAAATTAGGCTAGATCTTGGTGCTGCAAAAGGGGTTGGTTTTACAGAGGAAGGATTGGGACACGAGGATTGAGGAAACTGGGTACGAGGTGTTGGTATAGGTTTAAGATTAACTGGGGTTTCTGGTTCGAAAACGGGTTTAGATAATGGTGTAAGTATAGGTCTATCGTCATAGACCTTAGCATTTGCACGTACTGTATTATCATTGCAAGAGACTGGCACGGACAATTGTTCATTACTAGAGGTCTGAACATTCATACCCTGTAGCAAAACCACTAGTTGGCTACTAAGTGTTGCATACATGCTTTCAATCTTATCTAGTTTAGATGAGAGAACAAGATTATCCTTGATAATTTTATTTTGTTGACTTAGTACACTCGCGAGTACTGTAGAAGGAATATTTCCTTGAGGCTGATTTACATTTCCTTCGTTATCATCGGGAGGAGTTAATGGACCAACAGCATGAGCTGGTGCTTTAGATTTTGGTCTAACTGAAGGATCTCTTAATCCACGAGGAAGAGCATAAGCTTGCTCATGGTCTGCTATTAAATGTGGACTTGGGGAAGTCAGATCAGAAAAATTACGTTCAATTGACATTTTGAGTTACACAATTCTAAGGAGTCTTCAATAATGAACAAAATACCTAATACTTTGCCTAACACGTCTGTGCTTTTCTAAAAGAAAATCAAGCCAAAAATGAATACTGGTAATTAGTGGTAATTGATATATATAAATGTTACAGAAAATAAATCTTTACTCACCAGTGTTCAGTGTTGGTATGGTTTATCTTACTCAGAGCGACAAATTGTTACAATCTTCGCTGTGTGTCACGAGCACAAAGAACAGGCAAAAACTGCAAGCATCAGCATCAACAAATATAGGACAGGCTGAAAAGTGATCGGTCATTAGAATAGATAAAATGTATAAACTCGTGAGGACAGCGGTTTAGCGTACACTGAGAATTTGAAAAGATCAGTCCTATGTACATTTACCGGGCTGAGTAAAGCTCACTTCCTGGCCAGACATCCATTCCGAAATATAATCACGTATACAATCAATTATTCCCTGGGCTTAAACGCCGATACAACTAAGGACGTCTGTAGCGACTGATGAATATGAATACAATTAAATTACCCGCAATATGATGTACAGTACAAAAGAGCGAAGATCAAGAAATCAAGTTTACGTACTTATAATACACAAAAATGGTTTATGCACTTTATATGACGTTACTAACATACTTATGTTAAAAAAAAAAAAGAATCATCAACAGACTAAGATAACAGTAAGCAAATCTTAATTTCTTAAAATCCGTTTTGTGAAAAGCACAGAAAAAAATATATATCTACGATAAATATTAATAAACGCTAAGGCTGGTTTCGGTTATACACAATATTTGCAAAATAAAATTGTACATAAATATCCCGAGCTGCCTACCAAATGTAAGGGTTGGCTTTTACACAGCCATCAAGCCGAGCAATTCTTAGTTTAGGTAGCGTGTAAGAATTGAATGAAATATTAAATTGACAGAAAAATACACATTTATTAAATTAAACACAATATAGAAACAATAACATAAAAAAACGAACATCGAAACTAAAAAAACAACAAAAGGCAGGTACTTATGGTATGGTATGTGTGAACAGGTCACGAGCTCTCAGCCAACTGTCTGAGAAGCTCAGCAGTTGCTCTGACGTAATTTACTTCATGTTCTTTATGTTCAGTTTTGTCAGATTTAGTCATCATATTCTCGTTAAAATAAAAATTGTAAGTTATTAATAAACAAATAAACAAGATTATTCTAGAAAATAAATAAATATGTAAATTAGCGCGGGAAGTTGGAAGTCCTGGCCGATGAAGTGTCTTCCAAGACGAAGGGTTGTTTGCTGGTGGTTTGCAACTCCTTGAAGATGCGATGAAGGTTAAGGCGAAAATAGGGTTGAAAGTCCCGTGGAAGTATCCGTATTGCTGCCTCACTACACTCCCATGCCCGCACTTAAGCACGTTTCTATATATATATTGTGCCCATGCATGCACAGCGTGAACGCATATAAATATACAAATATGTAATTATACACACACTCCAAGTGGATGTCTATGCCCGTATGCAGATATGCTTGTGCTTGTGGCGTGTGCCTCTGACAGTATGTATGTACACAGCACTCATACACAACGGTGCCTACGCATGTATACACACGCACATGAATTATGTGTCCATGCATTATAATTTGCTTAAATATATACAGTAGGGAATTGTATATATATATATATCTGGCAACATTTCAGAGAGGTATTTACTAGTTGGTACTCTTCCGTATGAGCTCCCTGTGTGACCTGGGCCGTCAGGGTTGCCATCGCTTGGGATTGGACTTCCATTAAGAATAATTTCTCCTGTCTGATACTCAGTATGGTTGAATGATTAGATTTACAAACACTGAAAACAGGACATATGTGATTCTACAGTATAATATACTCACGAACTAGGAATGGATTTTATTCAGGCCAGATGTTGAATGGTAGTTGGTCACCTTTGACCCTTGGCACTGGTGTTAGCGTAGCATCTACGGGGAGCGTGTAACGATGTTTGACTCATTTTTTGTTACTTTGCTCGGATGGTATGATTTTATATTCGGAAGATATTCAGACATCTTCAGATGCTTTCACACTGTATGGTATAATTGCAAATCACTATAATAGATGATATAACCTAATGTTTTCCTTCATTTATATTGTGGCACTTTTTGGCAATCTCCATGTCTTTGAAAGGACTAGCTTTCCTGTGGTATTCTTTCTTTTTTGAATTTCGATAACAATTAGGCAATTTCTGATTTCTATTTCGTTTGTATATGAACTTCAAACATTCACAGATATTTTCATTATATACATACATATATATATATATATATATATATATATATATATATATATATATATATATATATATATATATATATATACATATATATACACACACACACACACACACACATATATATATATATATATATATATATATATATATATATATATATATATATATATATATATGCTAGATAGCCAAAAACATACATACATGCATAATACATGCATATATATATATATATATATATATATATATATATATATATATATATATATATATATATATATATATATATATATATATATGTGTGTGTGTATATATATATATATATATATATATATATATATATATATATATATATATATATATATATGCATGTATTATGCATGTATGTATGTTTCTGTCTATCTAGCATATATATATATATATATACATACATACATACATACATACATACATACATACATACATACATACATATGTACACACATATTCACACACACACATATATATACATACATACATATATATATATATATATATATATATATATATATATATATATATATTTAAATGTATAAAGATATATATATATATATATATATATATATATATATATATATATATATATATGTATATATGTGTGTATGTGTTTGTGTGTGTGTGTGTATGTATATATATGTATATGTATAAATACATATATATACACATACACATATATATCAATACATGTATGCAAGTATGTATAATTATGTTGATATAGACATTTACAAATACGAATCTTTATAGGAAAGGCTCCGTCTGCCTTACCTTTTTCGAGTAGCAAAAAAGCAACGTGTATCCCCGTCTCGTGTCGACATGATTACACGCTCCGTTCTTTTCATTGACTCTCATCTCCCCCCTTCCCCTCCCCTTGTTCTCTTCCCCCCCCCCCCTTCCCGACCTCCTCCTCCCGGATATTCACCCTCATTTTCTCGCCCTTTCCCTGTTTTGTTGTTTCCTGTTTTGTTGTTTCTAGTATGGCGTACATTAATGTTTATGTGCGATGGTGA
>BOPN01004112.1:55000-60000 GCA_017312705.2 Penaeus japonicus | reverse complement strand
TTCTTTACCTCCTTCTCCTTCTCACTTCCATTTCTTAAACGTTTGAGATCGGCGTCCTCGCTTTAAAAGGGCGCTATCTCCCTTCGCAACTTTAATTTCGAAACAAATAAAACAATTGATTGACTTTCTATCTTTTTTTCTTCAAAAAAGCCTTTGTCTGGACAGACGATTTTTCTCTGAACACGAATTGCTACAGAGAGAAAGAGAGAGAGACAGAAAGAGAGAGAGAGATAAAGAGAGAGAGAGGAGAAAAAGAGCGAGAGAGAGAGAGAGAGAGAGAGAGGGAAGGAGAAAGAGAGCGAGCGAGAGGGAGAGAGAGAGAGTGATAGAGAGAGAGAATTCAATTTTGCTTTTACGTGAAAACTTATGGCAGAAAGATCCCGTTTCTGAATAAACTTGGTTATCTGTGCCAGGTGCTTCGATGCTATTATTGATTATTTTTTCTCATTTAATAGACACGTACATTCAGAAATTTGTAAAGGCGTCGAGCAAATGTATCTGACTGAACATATACATTTATAAACATATTCAGCACGTCCATTGACTTGTTTGTGTTTTCATACACAGTGAAATAATGTATTTGTTTTATCTGCTTAATTAATTTATTCGTGAGGGGATTTCCATATCGATTTATCTTTATATTCTGTTATTAAGTCGACAGCTCTCAGATATCTATACAATTCACTTGATTATCTTTACGGTGAATTTTCATTGGTTCAGGGTGAGAGCTGCACAGCTATAATATCCAGATACCATTTGTTATTTCCACCCTTTTTAAAGCTGGATTATAGATTTAAAAAATGGGATCATAGACTATACAAACATAAAAAAACATACACACACACACATACACAAATGCACAAACACATACCCACATATACATACAATAAACACACACACACATAAAAAAAAAAAAAAAAAAAAAAAAAAACACAGACACACTTACAAAAAATTTCCCCCCCCCCCCCCCCCCCCCGCCCCCTCAAAACACAAACCCAGAACGAAAAAAAAAAAAAATCAAATTAAAAGCCACAGAGCGCAGGATCCATTCGCAGGCTGCAGTAAAGTATCGGGGAGGACATTTTACGATTTGGTGTTGCCACTGCACAGACTGCATCTGCGGAACGGGGGAGAGGGGTCGGGAGAGGAGAGGAGAGGAGAGGTGAGGAGAAGAGGAGGAGGGAGAGGTAGAGGAGGAGGAGGAGGAGGAATGAAAAGGAGAGGAGAAGAGAAGAGGAGGAAGATGAGGTAGAGGAAAGGGAGGTGGAGAGAAGAGAAGAGGAAAGGAGAGAAAAGAAAAGTAGAGGGGTGGAGAGAAGATATGACGAGAAAGGAGAAGAGGAGTGGAGAAGGTGGGGGAAAATGAGGAGTCGGAGAGGAGAGAAGAGATGAGGAGAAGAGAGGAAGGAGGGGAGACGAGAGAAGAAATAAGAGTAGAGGGGAGGAGACAGGAGAAGGGAGTGAGGGGAGGAGAAGGAGGAGAGAAAGAGGAGAGTAGATGATGAGGAGGAGGAAAAGGAAAGCAGGAGAGGAAAAAAAAGAGAGAAAACGAGAGAAGAGAAAAGGAGAGAAGAGGAGGATGGGAAGAGAATAAAAGATATGAGAGGATAGGAGAAGGAGGAGGAGTAGAGAAGAGGATAGGGGTAATGAAAAGGGGAATAAAGGTAATGAGGAGAGGAGTAAATAGGAGATGAAGGAAGAAGGAGGAGGAAGAAGATTACAAGAGGAAATGTGGGAACGGGGAAAAGAGCTGAATGACAAGGGGAGAGGTAGGAATGGAAATGAAGGAGAAAGAGGAAGAGAGTGAAAATGAGAGGAAGGAGGAGAGGGGGAAGGGGGAGAGTGGGCGGAAGGCTGTCGCACATTCGTGTCTCACAACCTTCATAACAAGAAGAAAAAAACTTCATAAATCGAGACCTTATGCGCCGTAACTTCTCTGTGTCTCTTGATCTTGGGGAAAGTGATTCTTTATATTCATTTTCGTAGGAATGCATTCAGGGACGCTGCACACATGCACGTACTGACTTACATGCAAACGCACCCGCACACAGGATGACACATGACCAGTCCTTTTTGTCACCTACCATCTCATTTCACGCTCTCTCTTCGTCTTTCATTTCATGCCTATTTCTGCGTTACCCCTTTTACCCCTTCCATCTTCCATCCTCCAATCCCTTACCCTTTCCCTTTTCTTCACGCCCTCTTTCCCTCTCCTCTCTCCATCCTCTATTCCCTCTTCACCCTCCCTCCCTCTTTTTACTCCTCTCCCTCTCCTCTCTCTTCTATTCTTAACCCCTCCCTCTCTCTTCACTCTCTCTCCTCTTCCATTTCTTCTTTTCATATCCCCTCCATCTCTCCTCTCTCCTTCCCCTTTTCCCCTCTTCACCCTCATCTCTCTCTCTCCCGCTTACCTCCTTCCTTTCCTCCTCCACTTTCCCCCTTTCTCCCCCCCCCCCCTTCTCTCCTCTACCTCCTTCCCTAATTTTCCCCTCCCCTCTCCCCTCCCTCCCCTCCTGTCCCCTCTCCTTCCCTCCTCCCCTCGCCCCCTCACGAAACCAGTATTAAGAATGGCGAGCGTCTTAAGACTGACGACTTGCTTCAGTATTGTGTCAGAGCCTTGATGGAACTCCTTGGCTTATTGACGCTGCCTGGGAGAGGGAAGTGTGGGGGAAGGCGGCGGGGACAAGAAGGGGGGGAGGGGGGGTAAAGGAAGATACAGAAGAGGGGTAGAATAAGGTAGTGGAGGAAGAGGAAGAGAAGACGAGGGGAAGGCAGTGAGGTTTAGGAAGAGGAAGAGGCAGAAGAGGAGAAGAAAGGGAGGTGGAGGGAGAGGAAGAGAAGACGAGGTGATAAAGGAAGCGGCAGAAGAGGGGATGAAAGGGAGCAAAAAGTATAGAGAAAGATAATAGAGAGAGAAAAAAGGGAAGAGTGGAGGAAAAAGAAGGACGAAAAGAATAGGAGAGATAGAAATGGATGAGGGAAAAATGGAGGGAGAAAAAAAGAGACGTGAGAGAGAGTGGAGGAACAAAAAAGAAAAATGTTGAGGACGAGAAAGAGGGGAGAAATAGGAGAAGGAGAAGAGGGGAGGTAGGTAGAGAATAGAGAGGGGAGATAAAAGTAGAGAAGAAGAAAAATGGATAAAAAAAGAACGAGTAGAAGGGCAAGTAAATAGAGAAGAATAAAAGAGAGAGAGAAAGGGAAAGAAAGAGAGTGGGAGAGAAAGAGAAAGAGAGAGAGAGAGAGAGAGATTGAAATCGAGTGTGGAGAAGCAATATTTGAAGAAAAAGAAAGAAAAAAACACACACACACGAGAACGCAATGAATGTAGAAAAGTGAGAAATGATGATGAGGAGGAAGAGAAAATAAAGATGAATGTTAATGAAGAAGAAGCAGGCATGCGAGAAGAAAGAAGAGGTGCAAAATGAAGAGGAAAGAGGAATGATGAAAAACAGATGAATAAGGGAACAAAGAGGGAAGAGGAGAATGAATTCGGGATATGGAAAAGTGGCCATAAGGTAAGAGGATGATGTAGGAGAAAAGAGAGGAGGATGTAAGGCCGCGGGAGATTGGCAGTAGGATGAGAAAATCATATGAGAAACTAATGTATAAATTAATAAGTAAATACAAATAAAGGATGGGGAAGAAGGAGATTGGAAGGAGAAATAACGTGGAAAGCGAGAGATAAGGAATGAGTGAACAGAGACATAGAGAAACGAAGACTTTCCAAAGAGTGAAAGAAGATTTGAAATATGAAGACAAAAGAAGCAAGCGGAAGGAAAGAGACAAAGAGGAGGAGGAGGAGGAAGAGGAAGGGGGAAGAAACGGTGAAATAATCAATAAAAAAGAGGAGGAAGAAGACCCCTAAGAAAGGAGCCTATTGAGCGAAATGGTACTCTGGTAGACTCTTGTAAAGTTGAAAAAAGAGCAGATGTTCGCATCAGTGTAAGAGGCCGGGGATGAAGAGGCTAGTCGTGAGTCGAGAGCACCTGGAGAGCCCTTGCAAGACGAAATGAGGCGGAAGATCTAAATGAATGAATTGCAGAGACAGTGAATGCCCCGGTGATCTTGACAGATTAATTTGACGAGAATGAATAGGGGTCTCTTTAAGGGGGTGGGGGATGGGAGGGAGAATGGTAAGAGGAAAAGGTTCAGAGGTTAAATACCAGGCGGGAAAATTAATAGATACATATCTGTAAAATCTTTGTCAAGTGTACATATACACTCACATCCTGATATGCTTTTAAATACACTTTCTTTGAGAGAAACACCCAGCGGCAGCTTTAAATCCAACCATAAACACAGCACATGCATTATGTAATCCCCCAGACGTGCGTTTCATAACACCGACACATTCGCCGACGAGGATTAAAAAAAAAAAAAAAAAAAAAAAAAAAAAAGCTACTTCACAACCCGGAATAAATACAGCCGTGAGTCTACCGGCGGCCGCGTTACTTTGGCAGATGAGTCCTTCTCTTCTCCTCTTGGTCTTTCATCCGCAGTTCCTCTCCGGTGCCTTCCTTTTGTTGGCTTTCCTTTCATTTCCTTCTGTTTCTCGTCCCTTTTGCTAATTAGCCTTTTTTTCCCTTTTTTCCGTTTTTTCTTTTCTTCTTTTGTCTTCTTGAAACAGATGGTTGGAAGTTGCATAAGGACAGTATAGGTAATAGGGGATAGCAAGTGTAAGGATCAGAATATGAAGTAAGAATGACATCACAGTTATGATGGAAACCGTATTTGCAATAATAATCAATAGTAATAATATGCAATAATAATAATATGCGAATCCAAGTAATAAGAACAATAATTGATAATCAGTAGTAGTAGCTATCGCCCAATAGAATGAACAGAAATAATTGTAATGATGATAAATTCAACAATAACAACCTCTTTAATAACAGCAATAACTACCATTATTATAATGACAATAATGCTGACGATAATGATAATAATAACAAAAGCTGTAATAGAGATAGTAGTAATAATAGGGATGATGATGATGATTA
>BOPN01004112.1:35000-37500 GCA_017312705.2 Penaeus japonicus | reverse complement strand
TTCTTAAGATCACTTATAGCCCGAATCACCCGTTTCTGAGAAGTAGGTGCTGCTCTAAGGCTAGAGTTATAAACGGTTCCCCAGATTGTGATGCAGTAGGTGAGATACGGGTAAATTAGTGAAAAGTGCATCTTAGACAGCGAGTTTAATGGTGTGACAAAGAATGCCAAATATTTTACTGATCTAACTGTTAATGTGATGAATATGATCTTCGAAGTTTAATTTTTCGTTAATAAGAACTTTCCTGGAATTTTCCTGGAAAGGGATTCATTGTCAATCATTACTTATAAACTGTTCAGAGGGAGTTGAGATCATGCATGGTTGGTGATCTTTATAAACTCTCTGATATATTTACCGGATGCATATATGTTGCTGTTATCTGCAACCTTTATTGCAAGTTTTAACAATTTAATTTATGTAAATTATAGACCTAGCAAAGAGCCTTTAGGAACGCCATTTGCTATGTTTAGAGCCATCTGGTTAGCTCAGTGGTAGCGTGTCGACTTCACATCCCCGTGGTCGGCAGATCGAGCCCCGCCCAAACTCGTGAGCTTCCATTGTCACCTGGCGGTTACTGACGTAGCTGGGCACTGCGTTGGGTAAGGACCAAGCTCAGATCGAGTCAACACTCGTTGGCACATTCTCTCACGAGTCAGCACACGCTGGCACAGGCGGGCTCGCGTCACTGCATACAAGCCCGGCGTAGCATATGCTCCGCAAATCTGGCTTATCCTTAGCTATGTTTAGGAAACATGAATTCGTATTATTTTTTTAAAATAAGGATTGAAACCTTCTGTTAGCAGTTCCCGGTATACCGTAATGAATTGGTTTCGAGAGAGGGATTGAGTGATTTACCGTATGAATAACTTTGAATAAATCAGGACATATACCTAGTGGAAATCGTTTCTTTCAAACACGTTGTAAATATAATCAGTGGTCGTTTGTTTTCGCAGATCTGTTCTTCCGAAAACCGTATGATAATAAGTTAAATTCTGTTACGTATCTTTCTAATCTTTCCAGAATTTTACTGACTCCTGGAAACACCGATATTGGTTTAATGGTCTGTGTATCATTAGTGGAGCCTGACTTATGAATTGGAATCTCTTTAGCAGATGCACGAGAACCCTTACAATGGATAACAGGATCGTTTTCACAATGAAGGTTGTAAAGTTGTCATACCCAGCCGCAGAGTTTCTCAATTCCTTGACTGCTGATAGATGTTTCGAATCAGTTGCCGGGTTGAAATTTAAGGTTGCATAATGCGCAGGTCCAAGAAAGTGATCATAATTGTGTGGTGAAGATGGAACATTTTGTCCTAAATCATTTGCTGTTTATACGAAGAATTCATTATTGATAGGCAGTGCAGACCGAATCATCGATTTACCATAGTTTTAGGTGTAGTAGCTGTATTTCTTTTCAGTATTGTATTTATGATTTTTCAAGTGTGTTTACAATTAAAAGAGTTTGACTTTGACTTCTCAGGTGGATTCGTGCTCATCTGAATTGTTCCGCCGAAGTAATGGGTCGTTCAGAATATTTTATCTAGAGCTTGTTTATATTTCAGTTATCAAGGCTTTGATTTCGGAAATAATATACGGTTTATCATAGGATTACTTTTTTTTACTAGATTAAACTTTAATGGAAAAGTTTTGTTGAATCTGACCGAAAAGATACTATAGAAATTATTAAATGCTAAGTTCGGTGAACTATACGCAAGATCCCATGACACCAAATACATAAGAATCTTAAAGATAGCGACGTTGCTTTACCTGATGTCCCTATATGTTACAAAAATTCCAGGAGAGACAGACAGACAGAAGGCAAATAGAGAGGGAGAGTGATTATTATTATTGCTACGACTACTTCTACTTTTACTATATTATTGCCATCATTAGCATTATTAGTATTGGTATTTACTATTATGATTATCATTTTTATTTTTATCATTATTATCATTATGACTATCAATGTTATCATTATTGTAATTTCAATAACAATTTCTAATAAAAGGATTTTTCATTATTATTATTGTTATTACTATCATCCTTATTATCAACATTACCATCATTTTAACTCATCATTATCATTATTATATCTAGAGGAGTGATCGAACCCTAAGCGACGCTCTGCAGAATATGTTTCATAATGTAAACACTATCATTGGACGTGTTCAAAAATACATTAAAGCAATAGCGAATGAGAGCGTCGAGCGTTGCCTTTGATCTGAATGAGGAAGAGGAAGAGACAGGGAGATGAAGAGAAAGAGAATAAAAGGAGGTGAGACTGAAGGAACAAAAATAATTTGATTGCCAAAGGGCCTTCGACTGTTAGTGATAATTGGCAGTCTTTTTTTGTCTTGTGTATTTTTTCTAATTTTTTTGTGGAATTATTTTCATATGCGGTTTCTGTTGCCTGGAGGATGATGTAATTAGCTTTGTTACTTATATAGATATAAATATTTTTTTCGTCCTGCGCCAGCCTTTGGATTTAGGGAGGCTTG
>BOPN01004111.1:131225-133725 GCA_017312705.2 Penaeus japonicus | reverse complement strand
AGTGCTTATACGAACGAAATAGAAATAAGAAATTACGCAAGTGTTATGGAAAATTAAAAAAAGAAAGAATGCTAGTCCTTTCAAAGGCATGGAGATTGGCAAAAAGTGCCACAATATAATTGAAAGAAAACATTGAGTTATACCATCTATTATGGTTATTTGTAAGTATACAATACAGTGTGAAATCATCTGAGGATGTCTGAATATAATCCTAATATAAAATCATACCATCCAAGCAAACAACAGGAAATGAGTCAAACATCGCTTACGCGCACCCCAGAGATGCCACGCTAACACCAGTGCCAAGGGTCAAACGTGACCAACTACCATTCAATATCTGGCCTGAGTAAAATCCATTCCTAGTTCGTGAGTACATTATACTATAGAATCACATATGTCAAGTTTTCTGTGTTCATAAATCAAATCATGCAGTGTTGCCAGATATATATATACTTTTCCCTACTATTTATATTTAAACAAATTATAATGCATGGGCACATTATAATTCAAGTGCGTGTGTATGCACGCGTAGACATTGTTATATATGAGTGCTGTGTACATACATACGGGAGTAGACAACCGCTTGGAGTGTGTGCATAATTGCATATTTGTATATTTATATGCGTCTACGCTGTGCATACACGGGTACAATCTATATATAGAAATGTACATAAGTGCAGGTACGGGAGCGCGCATAAACATGCAAGCATGCATTTTTGTGTAGGCCTTGCACGTGTATATAAACAAATGTCCATTCTCACTAGAGTAAACCGAGAGGTAGTGAGATAGATCGGTGGATACAAAGATCTAATAACATGCGAAACTAACTCAAACGTGTTATTGGAGATTAATGGTAGCCTCCTGACTAAAATTACTCCTCCCACCATGTACAATTAAGGCCGGTAGGTGGGAGTATCAGGCACCAACCTTCTTAAATATGATTTCCCAGTCAAGAAAACGGCCCTCATTCCCCGGAAGTAAAGGAGCCCCTGGTCACGGCGGCTGGAGCAAAGGGTGCTAAATATATCCGGTTAGACCCAGGCCGCCTAAAGATGATGAATTTGTGCACATACAATGTAAGGACTCTGAGAACAGAATGTGATCTTTTGACACTGATGGAGGAACTTTCATTTATTAAATAGGATATTGTACGAATTTCTGAAGTTAGAAGAGTCGGTGAAGAACACAAATGACTAAATGATAGACATTTACTGTATTGGAGAGCAAACAAGAATTAGGAGTAAGTTTCTTAGTTCACAAGCGCCTTGAAAAGAATATTAGGGAATTCTACAGTGAGCGAAAGAGTAGTTTCTGTAATACTAAAACTAAACAACAGATGTAACCTAAAAATTATCCAAGTATATGCTCCTACCAGTAGTCATAGTGATGAGGAAATAGAGAGCTTCTATGAAAATGTGCAAGCAGCTACCGATAGAGCAAGAACCCATTTCACCGTGAATATGGGGGATTTTAATGCCAAGATAGGAATAAGGGAATATGGAGAAACCTAGGTTAGGAAACATGGAATAGGCACCAGAAATGAAAGAGGGCAAAGGCTAATAGAATTCGCTGAAGCTTGATCCCTTAAAATTATGAATACACTCTTCGAAAAGAGACCCGGGAGGAAATGGACATGGAAATCACCATTCGGCACTAAAAACGAAATTGACTTCATAATCACCAACAGGTGCGACATAGTACAAGATGTAACCGTTATCAATAAAGTAAATGTCGGTAGTAAACATAGACTGGTCAGAAGTAGAGTAAAATTACAGCTAAGAAGGGAACGAAATAATGTCATACAGAAGCCTCTCCTTAATCTAATTAACATTAAGAATAGAGCGACGGAATTCAGTATTAATATCCAAAACAGATACTCAGCTCTCGAAGATCTTGACATAGACCAAATAAATGACCAATTCAGTGAGATATAAAGGGAAGCAGCATTTGAAATAGGGGGTAAAGACGAAAAAGGAAAGTTCAGTAAGCTTTTGGTAGAGACAAAAAAGCTTATGAAACAGCATAGGGACATGAAAATAACATCAATCAGAGACAAGATAGAATCAGCAGAGCTGACTAAGACGATAAACAAGAAGAGGATATACGCAAATTTAACATACAAAAAATAAATGGAGCTCTTCTTGTCGGTACAAGCCTTAAGGCAACAAAGAGGAGGCTCGGAATAGGGAAAAACCAAATGTATGCAGTAAAGAAACCCAATGGAGAGGTGACATACAATAAAAACTAAATTATCAAAGTAATAGAAGACTTCTATCGCAACTAATACCACTCAAACGATCAACCACGTATGGACACAAAAACAACAATAGGAGACGTTCCAAACATTACGGAAGAGGAAGTAAATAGGGCACTAAAAGGCATGAAAAGAGGAAAAGCACCAGGAGAAGACGGCATTAGTGTAGATTTTATTTAAGATGCAGGAGAGATTGTGGCAGTAAAACAGGCGAATCTTTTTAACAGATGTCTAAGCGTCGGTAAA
>BOPN01004111.1:123725-126225 GCA_017312705.2 Penaeus japonicus | reverse complement strand
CTCTCTCTCTCTCTCTCTCTCTCTCTCTCTCTCTCTCTCTCTCTCTCTCTCTCTCTCTCTCTCTCTCTTTCTCCCTTGCTCTCTCTCTCTCTCTCCCTCTCTTTCTCTCTCTCCCTCGCTCTCTCTCTCACCCTCGCTCTCTCTCTCTCTCTCTCTCCATCTCCATCTCTCTCTCTACCTCCTCCCTCTCTCTCTCTCTCTCTCTCTCTCTCTCTCTCTCTCTCTCTCTCTCTCTCTCTCTCTCTCTCTCTTATCAATAGAGCATTTAATATCTGCTCCACGTGGTACCTGTTTAATAAGGAAATGAAATATTTGACCAACTACTTTCAAATGATTGGATACCCTGACAACATGATCTTCAATACAGTGAGGTTATTCTTAAACAATAAATTATGTCCTCCCGTCAGCAGTTCTACTGTCCCTATGGAAGTTAAGTACATCAAGCTCCCCTAGTTTGGACACTTCAGCTTCTTGATTCGAAGACAATTACGTGAGATGCTGAAACATTCCTTCCCTCAAATGAATTTTGGTATAGTTTTCACAAATAACTATACTATTAGCACTTTTTTAAGAAAGAGAGATCCAGTCCCTTCAGAATAATGTTCAAATATAGTATATCCATATAGTTGTCCTGGCTGCAACGCTAGGTATATTGGATCCACTTCACGTTGGTTCAAACACAGGATTCTTGAACATATGGGTAAGTCAATCAGAACAGGCCTACCTCTGAACAAACCGCCTTTCTCTATTGTCCGCCAATATTCACACTCGGAAAAACACCTCCCATGTCAGACTCGAGTCCCTGTACATTCATAAGATGAAACCAGAACTCAACAATCACTTGACAGCCACACAGCTGTTTACTATTTAACCCTGTGACCTCCACTGCCATTCTACAGGTGTGTTTTAGGTGATTACATAGTGTTCCATTTATGTTCGTTATTTTTACCTTTTTTTCTCATTAATTGTTATCTGAATGTAAACCATTTTGAACAATATTCATGTACTCAGCTCTAACAGCTTGTATTT
This sequence comes from Penaeus japonicus, assembly GCA_017312705.2. NCBI lineage: Eukaryota > Metazoa > Arthropoda > Malacostraca > Decapoda > Penaeidae > Penaeus > Penaeus japonicus. The sequence goes on along the minus strand of BOPN01004111.1, from coordinate 125,196 downwards.
GGTTCCTTTTAGCACTGATGACGAATACTTAAGTCTTTGGAACGTTTGAAAAATGAAGATGTTCTACACAGTCTTAGTTATTATGTTAATAATATATAAATGTATATATATATATATATATATATATATATATATATATATACATATATATATATATATATATATATATATATATATATATATATATATACATATATATATATGTGTGTGTGTGTGTGTGTGTGTGTGTGTGTTTATATATATATATATATATATATATATATATATATATATATATATATATATATATATATATATATATATATATATATATATATATATATGGGTGTTTATGTGTGTAAACAAATATATCGATATATATATATAGATACATAGATATATGTATATATATATATATATATATTTATATATATATATAATATATTATTTATATGCGTGTATACATGTACATATTCATGTTTATGTATGTGTGTATTTATATGTATATATATATATATATATATATATATATATATATATATATATATATATGTGTGTATATATATATGTATATATATATATATATATATATATATATATATATATATATACATATATATATATATATATATATATATATATATATATATATATATATATATATATATATATATGCGTGTTTGTGTGTGTGTATGTGTGTGTATAAACAAATATATCGATATATATATACAGGTATATAGATATATGTATATATGTATTATACATTATTTATATGTGTGTATACATATACTTTTTCATGTATATGTATGTGTGTATTTATATGTATATACAACTCTCTCTCTCTCTCTCTCTCTCTCTCTCTCTCTCTCTCTCTCTCTCTCTATATATATATATATATATATATATATATATATATATATATATATATATATATACATATAGGCACACATATGTATGCGTCAGACATAGATCATTGTCAAGTGTTGCAGTGATAAAAAAGGAGTACCAGTGACTGCTCAATACTGATTTCGGGCCTGAATTTAGGAGATAAAAAGATACATGTAACTTAAGAACCATTAATACCACATCGTAATTTTTCCCTTTGATTAAGCGTTAATAGTGTAATTGTTACGTTACTAGTGTAGCATTTACAGTTTGGAAGCAAATGATCACTCAGGGACACAGCGAATCGAAGTTCAAATATATTGCCCTGGATTTATTCGGATAATAGAATGCGTTCATTTGCATTCTCCCTTTTGGATACCTGCGTCATGTTTATTAAATAATGTGCAACTCTTCGAAATAAATGCAAATATACATGAAGTTCTATTGTATTTTGATATTTCCACATGTGAATAAAGTTGTCCGAAAGACAACTTTATTCACATGAAAGTATATACAGGTTGATAATCATAACAGTAATGGTTAGACTAGTTTATTTGATGTTTTTAAAAGTCGCATAAGGTGAGGCTTTCTGTTCTGAGAATTCCAT